>JASKDU010000004.1:0-77500 GCA_031762755.1 Hyacinthus orientalis
TCTGGAATTATAGGTGGAATATTATTTCTAAGCAATACCAATCCGCTAACAGTAAACGGATCAAAGAACTATCAGGGGGGATCCCGTCTTGACAAGAAATTATCTATATGTTAAGATATCTATGACAAGGGCTATAGCTCAGTTAGGTAGAGCACCTCGTTTACACGTGCGCCAATGCTTTTCAAGGGAGCCCATTACGCAATGAACATAATTGATCTTATTGAAAAATCGATGTCTTACTCCATAGATTCGAGGGAACAAGAGAACAATAGCCTGACAAATATTGGGTTCGGTCTGATTCGAGTGCGAATTCAGGTGCCAAATCAAATAGAATCCACCATTGATTTGCTAATTGATAAGGTAAAGACCCAGTCCATTCAATGCTAGGCTTAATGAGTTTAAGGGACTCAAAAGAACCTCTTTTCGTCCTATGAACTTTACGGTGTATGAAGTCTCATATTTTATTCTTGCAGCGGAGCGATAGAGATTCCATTTAACTTAGGTTGATCTAGGCCAGAGGCAAACCTAAGTCAAGGTAACCCTTCTTTGAAACACTTTGGTACTGCTCCTAGATCAGAATACAAATGATGAATCACAGAGCACATGGAGCCATCTTATTATCTTCTTGTAAAGAAAAAACTCTTGATGAAGAACTTCCGTTTTCGCTGCCCTCTACCTATGGTCGGTCAAGTCCAAGCTACTCCTTCTTTGATTGCTCCGATTGAAGAAGCACCTACCTGACATGAGACCAAGACTTTGAACCAGTACCAGTCTGGTTCATCGCCTGCTCCTGAAGGTTAAGTGGGATCATCAAAAGCCCAATATTCTGACTTTCTTTGGCTCTCATTGGGGCTTTGGGCTCTTTTATTTTTTAATAGAAAATTGGGGGCAGGGCAATAGAATCTCCTTGCGTAGGGGCCAACCGATCAATTCAGGCATCAAGATACGTTTCAGGCGTGGCTCATAAGAGATTCCCGTTCTTGAAAATCTTCATTTTGAAAAATCCAGATGACGGGATTCCAGGATTCGATTCCTCCCTGGGGCAAAGACTTTGATGCATACCTATTCTGGTTGATCCACACCATACTGTATTCTCATAAGATGATACACACTAGCTAACAATCCGCCTGGTGCTACATCATAGACACACTGGAATGTAGATTATTATATATATATGAGATGACAGCAATGGAGTACCAATCCTCGGGCTTTATTTGTCAAGTCTCTATTCCTTTGTAATCGAAGCCAAAAGATCTATGAACTAGCTCATGCTTGACTAGCCAAGCAGACGAACGACCCTGCATCTTCTTGATCTCTCCCACATTGAAATTCGTCCCCGTATTTAACATTGACTTTCCTTTTTTTTTTAGATTGACCCGCTGTTTGTTATTCCGCACAAAAACATCCTGCCTGATTCACTAATTAGTGGTAAGATACTTCACTCTTTTCTTTGAAAAAGACTGAAGAAGGTATCTCCAAAGTAGATGGCGATTGATGATAGAGTCATCCTTTTTCGTAATTTCCAGTATGAGTATGAGTACTGCGTCCAACATGATTTGATTGGTAGTAAAACATCTTAATCATAGATTTCTTGATATACCTTCTTATGATGTTTCGTTATAGCATCTATAACTGCCTCTGGTTTAGGTGGGCAGCCCGGCAAATAGTCTTCCAATTGAATTAGCTTCTCAACTCCCCGACTTATATTACTATAAGAAAGAATCGGTACTGAATGAACATCCCTCCTGTTATAGCTTCCATAGCTAGGATCAGGCATTTTGGAAGACTTTCTTACTATTCGACAGACAAGGAGCCATTTTCCTTGTGACTGTGCTGGCTGTGAAAATGAGGTCGGCTTGCCTAGGACTCGATCGTCGGTACCAGTCCATAACGATCAAAGTTGAATCGCGAGCCTATATTAGAAATAGTAATGAAGAAAAAAAAAAAAAGAAAACAAACATGGTTTAGCGGATTCGGAATTGTAACCAAGCATCCTGGGTTCTATACCCGATTCATAACTATAGCATGCAGCCGATCCTGGATACAGAACTATATAAAGTGAGTGTGCAGTGAGGGATCTTTATAGGTAGCCAGTCTTTAACGGTCCAAGCTTTACTTAGCCCATACTCTCTACTCCCATGCCTTTCTTGGTCGGACCAACCCAACCGGCGATTTCCGACAAGTCTTTCTTCATTTTTAGAGCAAGAAGCGGAACCAAAATCGACGCTTTCTTCATATCTATGGATAACCAATCCATTTTCAAATATAGTTGGGAGACTTTCCCCAAGAAATGGGTACATAAAATGGAAAGATCGGAACATGGGAATAGATCTTATACCAATACTGACTACCCATTTCCATTGTTGTGCTTTCTAAAATTGCATACCTATACACGGGTTCAAGTTTCGATCGATATTTGCGGAGTGGATCATCCCTCTCGAAAACGAAGATTTGAAGTTGTCCATAATTTACTGAGTACTCGGTATAACTCACGCATTCGTGTACAAACAAGTGCAGACGAAGTAACACGAATATCTCCGGTAGTCAGTCCATTTCCATCAGCCGGCCGGTGGGAGCGAGAAGTATGGGATATGTCTGGTGTTTCTTCCATCAATCATCCGGATTTACGCCGTATATCAACAGATCATGGTTTCGAGGGTCATCCATTACGAAAAGACTTTCCTCTGAGTGGATATGTGGAAGTACGCTATGATGATCCAGAGAAACGTGTGGTTTCTGAACCCATTGAGATGACCCAAGAATTTCGCTATTTCGATTCTGCTAGTCCTTGGGAACAGCGTAGCGACGGATAATTCGGAATCATAGGTCCAGTCCTTAGGAAATGCTAGGGGACAAATCAATAGGAAATGCTATTTGCTTCTTAATATTCTATTTTCATAATTAACTTCTATGAAATGAAAGAGCGGGCGTCGGATATCATTGATAAATAAATAAGAAATAGGAAGAACGATTTCCTTCCATTCTTCCTAGTATGGAATGGAATAAGTAAAGAAAAAGTACTGCGTCTCGATCTATACGATCAGGTTTTTCTTTCGGTTTCATTGATAGCAGAAGGCGGGATAGCTAGCGTTTTCAGGCTCCGCTAGCTATCCCGCGCGCCCCACCCCTACGGACACTATTGCCTACGCTTGCTGCTCGCTCAGTGTCATTCAACCTCACCCACGTTCGCCCTTACAACTATGGCTCCGCCCTTTCTTTTAGGAACATGGCTCGCCTTACGACTGTTGCACTTCACTCGCAGCTCGCTGGCTCGTTCATTCACTTGCTCATGAACTCGCTGCTTAGCCAGAAGCGACGAAGGAGGGGAGCCGGGGAAGGCCGACGATGGCAATGAGGGGGAAGCTGTCGTAGAAGCTTTGCCCCCCGTCGCTTTACAGAAATTGTGATGAACTGACTAAATGACCTTATTCTCCCTGAACGCTAGCTAATCTAATAGTTCCCTTCCATCTTCTTAACTAAATAAGAACGAACGCCGCCATCTTTCTTATTCAGGAACCCATTGAGGGGGGCGTCGGCCCGGGAAGGGGAGAGTGGCCGAGTGGTCAAAAGCGACAGACTGTAAATCTGTTGAAGGTTTTCTACGTAGGTTCGAATCCTGCCTCTCCCACTTGTTGTAGACTTAAGAGAAGAGAAAGTAGGCGTCAGCGTAGGAGGGCCAACCGAGCGAAGCTCCTTCTTTTTTTTGGCCGTGCCGTGAAGTGAAATCGTATCGTATGCTAGTTAGAGAGGTTGGCGAACTACTACGATCTATAGAGCCATCTATATCCAATCCCAACGAGAATAGAAGCGAGTCGCTTCCGGCGTCGGCTTGTAGTCTCTGCAGTCGGCACACGCACGCGCCCGCCAGAATGCCTCCTTGGTTCGGGACGATCGATACATACGATAGACGAAGGAAGGAAGCGCCCACCCTGCTGACTTCGACGACCTGTAGTTTTTCAGTTGCAAACTCCAGTGCTTCAGGTACTACGGACCCTGTAGTTTTTTTTGAAGCAAGAAGCAAAGAATCATCCACCGTCTTGAGCGCGCAAGGTTCTGAAAGATCAACGGCTTTCGCCGTTGCTATGAGCGCAGTCGTTTTGAAGCTGGGGAACGCAAGTTTGATCGAGGATTGGAGAGGAGAGGTGGAATAAAAAGGCTCGGGTCAGAGTCTTTGTGCGAGCCGTATGCGGTGAGAGTCGCACGTACGGTAACGAGGGGGGTTCGCGTCTATACGTGTAGTGTGGTGGTTGGGCCTACCCACCCTATTTGTTCCATGATCTATGGGTCTACTGGAGCTACCCACTTCGATCAATTAGCCAAGATTTTTACCGGATACGAAATCACTGGTGCTCGATCTAGTGGTATTTTTATGGGGATTCTATCTATCGCTGTAGGATCCCTATTCAAGATCACTGCAGTTCCTTTTCGGGCGGCTGTAGGACGGACGGCCCCCTATAGGTAGTAGGGTAGGATGGGTGGTACCGCTCAGATTGCGGCCAATCCTCCTAACTGCGCGCGGGCCGGGCTTAGAGCGCGTGAAACTCATCACTACCTCGTAAGGGCGTTGAGACCATAGCATGTTACACAAAAGCGCCGCTTTCTCTGGAGTGTTGTCACACAGCTGCCCGACTAGAAGAGCGACTCGCTCTGTAGTGTTGTCACACAAGATAAGCACGCCGCCCGCCTGCTGGCCGGGCGAATCGAAGTTCTCTTCCGGTCAACTGTCCACCCAGTCAAGTGCAAAAAACACACACAGTGGAATCACGCAACGCACGCTGCTGGTGTGCTTCCTGCCCACGAGGAAAGAAGAGCGACGACGGTTCAGATTTGACTGTTTGCAGCATGGGAGCTGATTACCCAAGAAATCCCTGGGAAAAAAGAAAAGATATCTCGGTAACGAAAACCATAGGAGGCTGTATTGGCGAGATCCAACGGTGAACAGCTGCCCAAAAGAAAAACCGCCTGGAAGTCCGAGGACCTTTAGTACCGTACCCTACCCCCGAACCAGCAGCCTTCGCGCCAAGCGACGACCGCCCTTGTCCCTTTCCTTTTTCCATTCAGCCTACTTCGACGACCGCCCTTGTCCCTCTAAGGCTAAGGCAAAGCTTAAGTGGTTCGCCTACCTTACCCACTTGACGAAAGGGAACGGGACTCTCGTTTCGTTTCCGGGTTTATGGATGTCTTCCTCACTCCTTCCTTTTGAAAAGTGATGCTTTGCGTCTTCGCGAATATACCTTACCCGTCGACCCTATCGACGTTTCGAGCAAGCTTTCGCTTTTTCTCCCGGCTTTCAACAACTTTCGCTTTAGCTTCCAAAGGCGACCCTATGACGTTTCCGTCATTGAAGTAGCCCTTCCTCGCCCTACCCTAAGAAAGAATTCCCTATCAAATTGTCCTACTGAAGTACCAAAGGTGCGCTCCGCCAGGTTACTCTGGAGATGTTTGCTACTGAAGGAAGTAGGGCTCCTATTGACTAAAGGTTCTTCGGTTTCCTTTAGAATGAAAGTGGCTATGAAGCCCCTACTACTGTCGATTCAAAAGGCGAACAGCCCCCCATGTATGGGTGGGGTCTTTGTGGGAAGCTGCCTTGGATATGAGGAATTCCTAATTCAAATAAAAAGAATATTATTTTTTTCATTTTCTTCTATTATAGGAAAACTCTAATAGAATTATATACATAAATAGAAAACAATAAATAAAAAAAGATTTTCTATTGTATATTTTTATATAACAAAGGCAAAGTCCGGTATTTGACGAAGATCTTTCTATCAATAGATAGGAATGAGTCTTCGATATAGGGGATAGGATCCATCTGCTCTTTCTCTCGAAATTTTTTGTTTCAATTTCGAATAGCAGATATTATTATCAAAAAGAAAATAGGAAGACGATTCAAATATAGATACATAGACATCTAAAGGGATTTCTATTCTATTCCTATTTCTATATAGTTCATCTATCTCTTGTCTATCTATCTATTTTTTCTATCTATGAAAACAGTCAAATTCGTTTTTGGGTTCCCCGAAGCCCCGAATGGATTGGATCGTTTCTGCTTCTGCCAACGATGCCTCGCCCGTTCCGAATGCTTCTCCGATCCTGAAGTTCTCGCGAAGAGAATAAGATGTACCCATCTGTCTTTTTCCGCTTTGCTAATCTTCCCCTCTAATGCGGGCCGGGCGGCGGCGGGCGCGGGAGGAAGAAACCTAAGAGAAGTCTTAGGTCCTTTTTTCAGTGCAACACAGGAAAGCGCCCTCTTTTTGTCATCCCTGCAGCTTCCCTTAGAGTAGGGGGCTTTTTTTTTGTATTGAACGCATGGCGTAGCTAGGACCCTTCTAAGAATGTTTGAGCCTATGTTCAAAGCAACCCCGGGGCCCCCAAAGGCGACAGAGTCGGACGATCCGACGTTCAGATAAGGCGCTTTTGAAGCCCAAACCACTAAAGGAAAGACGATAGGGGTAAGGAAAACGCTTTCGGAGATCGAGATGTCGAATCATCGAAAACGAAGATCGGTTACCGACCTTCGGGCTTTGCCTGCCCTTTTCTAATTCAAAAAGAATTCCGGCTCGGCCCGGGAAAGCGCTGGCAACAACATAAAGGAAGGGGTCCATGTAGCTGCTGCGCCCGCCCACTGAGCAGCAGGTTCGGCATCTACTACAAAAGAGAGAATCCACTTCAGATGACCACGCCTCTGCTAGGCAGCGTGTGGAATGGCCGAGAGCGGACCCTTTTGGATATATAATCCAAGCCGAGAGTGGAGTTACGTGAACAGCCGTCTGATGGAAAACAACTTTCACGTTCGGTTCAGAGAGCACTTTTTCGTTGAGAATTCCTCGTTCCCTTTTGTGTGAATTCCCCAGCGGCGAATTAACAACTTGTGGGGCCCTATCTATTCAATCTCTCGAGCCCCGAAGAAAACCCCCCTCTCCCTCGGACTCAATCTCTCTTTTGACTCAATATATGTGGGCACCTGATATCTATGAGGGTTCACCCACCCCGGTGACAGCATTCCTTTCTATTGCGCCTAAAATCTCTATTTCTGCAAATATGTCACGTCTTTCTATTGTTGGTTCCTATGGTTGGCAACAAATCTTCTTTTTCTGCAGCATTGCTTCTATGATCTTAGGAGCACTGGCCGCCATGGCCCAAACGAAAGTCAAAAGACCTCTAGCTCATAGTTCGATTGGACATGTAGGTTATATTCGTACTGGTTTATCATGTGGAACCATAGAAGGAATTCAATCACTACTGATTGGTATATTTATTTATGCATCAATGACGATAGATGCATTCGCCATAGTTCCAGCATTACGGCAAACCCGTGTAAAATATATAGCGGATTTGGGCGCTCTAGCCAAAACGAATCCTATTTCGGCTATGACCTTCTCCATTACAATGTTCTCATACGCAGGAATACCCCCGTTAGCCGGCTTTTGTAGCAAATTCTATTTGTTCTTCGCCGCTTTGGGTTGTGGGGCTTACTTCCTAGCCCCAGTGGGAGTAGTGACTAGCGTTATAGGTCGTTGGGCGGCCGGAAGGTTGCCATGAGTAAGGTTGGGGGACCGAAGTACCGTCCGGACACGTAGCTTACCGAATCAGTTGCGACACGGATGGGAATGCATGCTACGAAAGACAGGGTCGAGTCTGATACATCAACCGTCGACTCCATATCCTTGTACGAGTCCACAATCACTACACGAGATGAACCTGGGTTTGGTGAATGAAAGTTGGCCTTAGGTGTAATAGGACTCCCAGTTACTGCGCGCGATCGTATACTGAGGTGCTCCCCGTCGGTTGTTGGAACGACGCGAGCCGGGCCGGGCCTCAATTCAGAAAGATGAAGGGACAGAGGTGACTAATTCCCCATCTCATTTGGGGCGGAAAACGAATCGACATCTCGATGTGATACAGCCCTTTCCATTTTCGTTGGGAAAGAACGGCGAAGTCCATCCGAACCGTCCAATGAAGAAATAAGAGGAGAGCAAAGCGCCAATGGCGCGCGAAGCGCATGCAGAACGGGCACGGAGAACAAAATCAAGAGGTGTGGAGGAGAAGCAGCCGAGCTCATTCCCTTCGCTTCCTGGGCCCAAAGCAGTGCTTTGTTTCCTGGCCAAATCAAGGATTTGGGGCTTCTTGCTATATATAGCAATAAATGAATAGAAAGATAGATCCATCCATCTATCCGGTAAAATAAAAGAGATTTCATTCAACGTTTGATTCAAAGAACTGCGCTTAGCCCCCCCGCTCATGAAACGGCTCTGCTGCAATGGATGGCAGAGGGTCCGTAGTACCTGAAGCACTGGAGTGATCCAGTAGCCGGGAAGGGGCCTAGAAGTGCCTACTACTACACCACACTACACGTCGGCTCTACACATTTACAGAGCTAACCCCTATCCAGTGTCTGGCAGAACGTTGGGGGCTTCAATCCTGACTCCTTATCCCCATCTCAGCCCAGGCTAACGGAGCCTTACTTATTCAGGGGAGAGAGTGGAGCCTCGAGAAGCACTCTTGAGAGGGCGTAGCAAGCGCCTTGGCCCCTCTTCATTCTCTACAGGGGTCTCTGCCCACATGGAAGCGGGGCAGAGATTGAAAAGATCAAACACGGGAATAAGAAGCAAGCTCGCCTTCCTTTTTGATCATTTTGATAGAGGGGGATGGATAAAGTGGACAAAACAGACTCACATTTTCCAGTCATCGTCTCGACAAAGAAAGAAGAATCTTGATACTCACCCCTTCGTAGAGCCGTGTATTGTAAGTGATCCGAACCTGCCCGGAGCGAGCCCCCCTTAGAGGCAAGTGAAGTTGGTGAGCCGTATGATGGGCAACTATCTCCTGCGGTTCGGAGAGGACTCAGCTGTTAGTTAGTACCCCCTTGGTTTCGGGGTGGACCCTTTCACTCTATTTTATTATATACGCTTAGCGAAAAGAATGTTTTTTGATAGACCTAGGACATGGATTCTATATGAACCAATGGATCGTGACAAGTCGTTACTACTAGCAATGACTTCCTCTTTCATTACTTCATCCTTTCCATATCCCTCTCCCTTGTTCGATCTTACTCATCAAATGGCACTCAGTTCATATCTGTAAGTTCGATCATTGAGAAGGTTCAAAGAAAGGGTGGGCCATTGATAAAAAATATATTCCATACTCCGCTTTTCTTTTCATTAATGAAACCTGCCTCTTATTATGGACTTCCCTCAAACCTCATCCCATTTCCGAAGAAAGGGCCAATACCAGCAAGAACTGAACTGCCTAGCTGATAGGTTAGCTCGCTCCATCAGGTATCGGATATCTGTCTCAGCTATAGGAGATAGCATCGGTGAGGAGGGGGAAGATACTGCAAGGCTGTTTAAGAAGACGAAGAAGCTTGCATGTCTATCGGATAGATTAGTTTGACCTGCTATTGGAGGCCCGCGTAAACCTAGGTCTAAGGATCTTCCTGGTCCTTCGGGTCCGGTTGAGGAGGAAACTCTCCGGGTTGCGATCCCGGCCCAAGGCCTTGCCCTCTCTGATGGATTCGAGCCTATCGATCTTGGGTCTAACCAAGCTGCGCCTTCTGTTCAAGCAAACAACTTTTCATTCTGGTAGAGAGAGGCCTTAATCTTGAATCTAAATCTAGTTCGTGCGCTCATGAAAGACTGTCTCCGAGGATATATGGATAGCCATTGTCACAATGCATTTCAATAGGTTAAAACCCCTTGACTCTAATTTCAGTTAGGAGATTCTTGAGCCACATTAGTTCACATGCGGCGTGAGCCATAGCTCTATACTCTGACCGGGCCACCCCCCGGCGTCAAATAACTTTTCATCTTCGTCACTTCGGGATGGGGGGTGCCCCCCTATCTCTCGAGTAGTAAGAGTATGTGAAGCCTCCTACTACTAAACTAAATAAGTATACTACTTCGTAAGGTGCCAGTTAGTTATCCCCTTAAAATCATTTCAGTAAGTCAGTTTTCTCTTTCGCTTTCAATAAAGAAGTAAGAAAGTTCGACCTTTGTCGGCTAGCTAGGAAGGCTAAAAGCTAAAAGCAAAGTCCCCGTAACTGCCTGCGAATGAAGAGCGTTCCATTTCACTCGGGCAACTCCAAGAGAGGCCGATGATCACCTCGGATACGGAAGGAAGGTATGGAGATGGTGCTGCTAGAACCAAGGTGCGTAGCCCCAAACCAAAAGCCCTATTCTACCATCGTCCCCCAAGACCGCGGATACACCCAGTCGTACAAACTTTAAGATTGTGGTTTCTCCTGTAATTGCTTCAAGCTTCAATGGTTGGAAATTGGTTCAAATCAATCTCCCCTTTCTCCCGGTAAAGAAGCTCCATTATACCACGAAATAAAAAATCTAATCGGATTGCACTTTTATTCCCAAACTGAGAGCACAAGGTTGCTTTGGTTCGTAGCGCAATCAAGCAAGTCGCAAAGAGGTCAGCGATAGGGGAGGTGCTACTAGTTGGCTTGGTTCTTCCTTCTGCTGCGCTCCTCCTCAATACCCCAGAGTGGGTGAGCTTTACTAACGCTCGTACTTTTTATATTTCAAAAAAAACCTGTAGTACCCTTAAGGTCGAGCATCCCTTACGGGCCCCTTAACTTCGACTTCGTTTCGGTGCTCGCTATTTTACTGGTTCGGGTCTGTCTGCTCGGAGGAAGCCTAGGACTAAGACCCACATCTTCGACTGAAGGGAATGCTTTCAACCGGTTTACTCGCTTCAACAACTGCCGCTGTCGCTGTGGGAGTAGCTCGCTGCGCACCTTGTCCATCTCCTGAAACTGGTTCAAGCTTTCGGGCAGTCACTCTAGCAACCTGACCTTCGGACTACTTCTTTGAGAAATGGTCTTTCCGGGGACTACTGCTTGTCCGGCATTTCGTGAGGGTGGAATCAGACCTGTAAGCCATTTGAAGCCACTGTCCTCTCTTAGATCTTAGATGAATGGGAGTTATGCTGTACTCTTTCTTGATGGTTACTCGCTTCCTCATATAACACTGTTTCCTAGTGGTCTGACTCCTAGATGCAGAAAGCTTCTGACTACTCCAGGTTTTTTTAAAAAAGACCTCCTGGTGATCCGGGCAGTCATCTTTACTATCTAGCCTCCGGAACTTGCTTAGCTTCAGTCTATCTTTCTCAAACTAGCTCAAACCTCTTATCCGGAACCTAGCAAGGAAGTTATATAGTGCAGTCGCGCTTCCGGACCTCAGACAGCCCTATAGAGTCAAGGGTGAAACAATCTCTTTACATATGGTATGGCAGGGGTGAACGAGGCGATCGCGAACTGCAAGAAAAGACCGTAAACAGGATTAGGAAAACTAGATTGAGGAAAAAAGAAATAATAAGATAAGATGCGGGAACGGCAAGTTCCCTCTTCCTTACAGATTTGGACAACCGGCCTACATCAGATTAATTCTTTTTGGGAATTCACCACAGCAGGGGGCGCACTGCCTCGCTCGACCAGCCCCTTGTTTCTTTGGATTTGACCGAACCCTGTGTTTTCAGGCATTACTAAACTCTTTCTTGTAAGTATAAGGATTGTAAAAAACAAGTGTTCGTGGGACCTTGAACGTCAGGCCCTTTGACCCTAAGAAAGAACATTTCTTATTGCTGGGCAAGGTTCCCGGGATCGTCGATCAAACGGATGAATTGGTTGATTCCCGCTTTTAGGTTCTACCTAAAATGAAACCTTACCTATTTCTTCCGATATCTTTCTTTGCTGGACGAGGTTCCTATGAATCGATCCAATGGAGGCTGCACGTAGTTCAGGTTGAAAGGCTAGCTTGGTGACTGAGATGACTGGCTAATCACAACCAAAGAAAGTTTGCCGCTGAATTGGCTTTTTCTTGGGAAGTGAAGTTCGCGCTAGGCGAATGCTGACCAATAGACCTGAAAGAAGAAGCCATTCATTTTAAAGAATGATGAGTCGATTTAGCACTGGTTGACCGAAATAAATGGCTAAGGAAGCGAGTCGAGGGTTCACTCTTGGAAGTGAGATGATCTTGACAGGAGTGTGAGTCGAACGCCTTGCCGTAGCCCTCTATCCCTCGTCAATTTCATTGCCTTGAATTCTATTCCCACAGTGGTCCTCCTACACGTACTTCAAAGCTACAATCAATACATATATCTTATTCAAGTGAAAGGGTCAGGCTATATCCTAGTGTAGGTGTAAATCTTCTATGCTGATAATATGGCAGTGGCAGAAAATATGTAAGGAGGACCCTGGAGGAAATAGGAAATTACGAGTCATATTATCTGACAAGACGAGGGAAAGACCTTAGCGGCCTGCTTGCTTATTTGAAAATCTTACTCTACCAAAGGGTTGGGTGATTAGACAATAGACTCGCTTACAGTCTTAACAAAGATAAAAGATAAGAGAACTCTATAGTAAATAGACTCCTACTACGGATGGGATGGCAACTCAAATCCTCCTCTATTCTATAGCCTTCTGCCCTATAAACCACTCCTACAAAGGGCTTACGCATGGAAGACTGCCTTACAGAAGGGCTTAGCATCGAAAGCAACTACAACAGAGACTCCTGCTTTTGAGCTAGAACCGGCTTTGATAGAAGCAGCTAGATTTCCATCTCCTGCTGGCTAACTAAGGGACTGGGCTTTTGCCCTTTATCTTGCTGCAACTGGATAGTCTTACCTTAACACTGCAACTTCCATTGCAACTACAAGGGTTTATCTTTTTTCTGCCATTGGATAGGCTTGTGCAATAGGATTGGAAATGGCTGGAAGAAAAGAAAGATAGTTAGACCTAAAGGAAAGAAATATAGCCCTCCACTCTATCAATGGAAAGAATTATTGTTATAAATAACCTGGTATTCTCATTAAGGCTAGACCCCGGGATTACTGGATTTATCCTTGCCTGATAGATTGCCTTTGCCAACTGAAAGGGAGACTGCTAGAAAAAATGCACTTGCCCCCTTGTCTATAGGGACCTTTGACCTTGCTTGAACTTTCTCGAAGGCAGAAAGTTTACTACTCTACGCCTACTATGGAATCTTATCTAAAGCCCTCTACTGGAGGAATGTTATAATTGAAATTTGGCTATCTACTCCAACCGGCTCTCTCTCAGTATTCTCTTATCCATACGAAAAAATCTAGTTTCTGCCAATTGCTATCTATTCATTTTCAGTTGCCATTGATCCAATCCATAAGTAGTCTTATAATGAATGAGGATTGTAGTTCCGTTCCTTCTTTCTGCCGGCGAGCATAACAGAAATGGAAGAAGTTGGAGTCTTAAGATCCTCTTTAAGCGAGTGTTCAGTTTGTTACATTCGCCCCTCCAATTGCGGACTCCTTGTCAGAAGAGTTATCAAGCGCAAGGGAAAAGAAAACAAGCGTCACACCTAAGTCTTAAGGATTGGTGTTATAATTCTCTTTTCTTTTCAATCTTTGCAGCTCGTGCAAACAAGAAGAAACCCAATGATTAGGTTTAAGGTCTGGCTTGTTCCATAGCTAACGCGCTTAGGCTTTCTATTCTAGCTAGTCTGCTTGTTTACTTGTTCTAACGCACTATGGCTATGGCTTTACAATTTTTATAGCTAGTCATCCATTGCTTTTTCCATAGCCTGTACCTGTATAAGGTAAGGGGTAGGGTCTTTAGAAACTAGGCTTTCAGTTGAGCCCTGATCAGATTAGATTGTTAAGATGGGATCTTTCTCCTCCAAGAGAGCGCAGCCTTGTTCATCACTCCCGAAGCCGTCAACTAACCGGCATTCCCAAGTTCTTCTCCCATTCTTCCATCCAGTAATCGATTGGTTGCGAAAAGCCATCGACCAGAGAGGAGCTACTAAATTGAGCAAGCAGGACGTCCTTAGTAGAGCGAGATTTTAGAGAGACCCTCCTCAATGGGAATAGTGGATTCGCCTCTTATGCGCTGCTATCGGGCATCATCGGAGCTTCGCTTTTCGTGCATGCATTTTCAAAAGTGGACTAGATGCGAGGCCTATAAGTGTAGGGTTCGCCCTTACAACTATGGCTCCGCCCTTTCTTTCACTCCCGTCCTTTATTTCATTTCAGATGATAGTGAATCTGCTGCATACTTAGCGCTCCCGGCGAGCACTCCTCTATTTCAGTCCCACTCGTATTATTGATTTGATCACGGGACTTTACCTTACTCTCAATTAGCCCGTCAATCACGAATACCATACCGTCGGGTATCCCCGTCAAACAAAAAGTAGGCCTCGTCCTCGTCTCCAGAAAAGGGGATAGCGGCACCGGGACTTACTTCGACGCATTCATTCAATCCTTCGAAATAGGATCCTCAAATTCCGACCTAGGTTCCGAGGACTCTCAATCAGAATCAGATATGACACATCAGCGATAACCCCTGCTCACCGGCAGTAATCTTATTCAACAGAAACTAGAACGTCAAAAGCAAACGGGACTTCAGGAGAGTAGCTTTACAGGCCTGCTATTCCTTTCCGCATCCCCCTTTTTCATCGATTTCTTTTATCATTACTATCCGGGCTATCACCTCTGGCCCATTGATCGCTGACACAGACTCGATGACAAGCCTGGGATTAAGAGTGACAAAAAGACTTCCTGAGCGTCGAAGGGT
Organism: Hyacinthus orientalis; assembly: GCA_031762755.1. Taxonomy (NCBI): domain Eukaryota; kingdom Viridiplantae; phylum Streptophyta; class Magnoliopsida; order Asparagales; family Asparagaceae; genus Hyacinthus; species Hyacinthus orientalis. The sequence continues at coordinate 14,552 of JASKDU010000004.1, forward strand.
TTACTTTTCAAACTTAGCGAATGCTAAGCCGGCATAAGATAAGCATTAAATAATTGAAAAAACGGGCGTTTTATCTTTATCTTTATTTTAAGTTAGACATCAACCGAAAAACTGACTAAATTTGAAGTTCGGGCCTCGAAGGATTCCCGAACTGGCCTTCTGAATGATGCGTTAGCAAATCTTTGGTTTGAATATGCCAAAGTTAGGACGTCGGATGTACATCACATCTTTTGATTATCAAATGGGTCTTCCTCTTTCTTTTGATTCAAAAAGAAAGTTGTGATCAACCGTCAACGCCGATAAGCGACCGACCGCTTATAAGATAAGAGGGAAGAAAGCCAACCTAACAGAGAATCGTCACCACTTCTGAACAAGGCGCTGTTAAGCGCAGCGCCTTGGGAAGCATAGGAGAATACACCGTATTTTTGAAGAGCAAGCCAGAGAAATAGACTCCGGTGTTGTTCTCCCGGGCTCTGAGCCTGTACCGTCTCCAGCCCTATAAAAAAAGGAGCACCGCTTCACGGTCGCTAGCCGGGCCCTTGAGGACAATCACCTCACTTAGTGTACCTTCCCGTTATCGGCCTTTCTTTCCTTCCCCCTCTACTTTAAGGTAAGGCTCACTCGCCCTTTGAAATCATTGTGGTCGAATTCTCATTCTAAGGTCTCATCCTTCGACGCATTCGCCAGGCCACCTAACACTCACAACTACATCGATCGATGGTCACGCTTGAAAACGACTAACCAATAGCCCGGATTCCCTTTCTATAGAACGAGTAAGAGAAAGTGAATTCGTTACATGACGCCACGACCTGCTGACATAGCTCAATCAAGTTCGTTTTCTTGCCTTACAGTTACTTTCTTTGACCTTTTTTTTTCAGTTGAAAGCATAGCCCAGGGTGAGACCATTACCACTACACTGTCAATTAATTCTTTCAGCTCCTGTTGGCTTCGAGCAGGAGTGCAGCCCACCAATGGGTGGCTTTGAGGCTGAACTTGACTAAACCTAATGGACAATGCCAGCTTAAAGTATCCATGACTCTTTGCTTGCCAAACGTAAGTAAGAATCCACTGCACTTTTCTGTCCTTTTTTTATGAGTTTTGACTTTGCGGCTTTCTTTCTCTCTCTCGGGAGTGTCTAATGATAACGAAAGGGTGATTCCTAACTGATTCAACTGACTCTCGATTTCTGTGTAAAACCTAACAATCTAACGATTAAGCTCATTCCGAGGTGGTTGACTCCATTGAAGGTACAGACGGTGCTCTTTCTATTCCGTTACACGGCTTGACGTACAGTTCCCTTTGATCTATCTGGCATTTATGGAGAATTCTTTTTTGTTTTCACTTCTTTCTGCATTTAATTTACAGTGGATTTCCAGTGATGGGACTCTCTTTGCTTACTCCTTTTGGCAGGTGAAGTTGGCCGAAGACGCGAGCTTTCTTTCAACTATTTATCTGACTTTTCAGACTCTCTTTGGTTGGGGATCCCGTATTCGATCTAAACTCTTTGCTTTTTCGCCAACAGTGAACGCTGGATGGCATTCCTTCTGCCTCGCGTGCACGACCACTATGTCTGCTCGGTCTTCACATGACGGTTCGCCATATCGACTTTATCTTGGCATTGGCATAGACTCGTCGACTCCTTTTCTGGTACCGAACGATGATAGGTGGTACAGATATCTGATCTTATTTCATCTTGTCTGAAGACCGGCTTAAGGCTCGGGGATAAGGAAGGAGAGTCAAAACCTCTTTCTCAACAGAGAAAACAAATGAGTTTGATCGATTTGTGTAACCTTGGTGATCGAAGTCGACTATCGAAGGTTTGATTCTCTAAGCAAGCAGGTTTTGGTATTGGATTCCTCCTTCCTGACTTCAGATTCAAATCGTCGAATTGATCCGCTTACAGAATTTCCTTTAGAGCCTACCTTCCTAGCTACCATAACAAGAACAAGGAAACTCTTGAATTTCTAATCCGCTTGCTGTCTCAGTTCGGCTATAAGCCTTTTGTTGTGAGTGTTGTGTACTAAAACGATTCAAAGCCCGGCCTTCGATCGAGAACCGAAATCGCAGAAAGGGAACAGAAACATTCTTTTGGATCGTAAAGAGTTTGCTTTACGAACCTTCAGATTCAAATCTTAAAAAAAGCCCGAGATTAGGACTACAACTACCGGAAAGCAAAAAAGGCTTTCTACGAAATATTGGCACCCGTAACTGAACTAGCGACAAGATTCATTTCCCTAAGACACTTGCGCTGAACGTCTTTCCGACTTTCACTAGCTCTATAGAGATATATAGCTCGCCTACTCCCTACGTCCTACAACCCGACGAAAGACGGAACAAAGAGTTCTCTCTGCGGCTTAAGGCTCTCTGTCCTCTGTTCATAAGAATATATGGCCAAAGCTAGAAGAAAGAGGGTCAAAGCGTGCCTTAGAAGTAAAGAAAAAGGAAACCGCGGGCGAGTAAACGCTCGCCCTTACAGTAGGGCGGGAGAGGGACCCTTACTTACCTAAGGCTTACTTAAGGGGGGCGCTCGCATCAATAAGTAAGGCGCTGTTAAGCGTAAGGGGTGCTGGGAAAGGAGGGTCCAACAGCAGCAGCTAGAGAGAAAGTAGCCTTGTTCAAAGCATCACATGGGGAGGTTTCCGATCATTGCTTTTCCGTGGCGAAAAGGGGAAGGAACTTAGAATACTCATACTTATCTCTTTTGGGAACGGGTTATGCCCAACGCACTGTACGGCAAACAAGCTCCGCTTTGGAACGAAAGGATGGGAACCGGCGATAGGTAGATGAAAGAGAAAGTGCTCGGAAAGATATTTACCTGCAGACCCGGTTGAAAAGGAATTCGCTGGATTAGCTGACCACTACACAGGAGGGATTCCGAATCAGATGTGTCTTCTTCGCGGAAAATTGGGCGGACTTGAACAGTTATGGAGACACTACAAATGCTGAGCCTTTAGCAGGATACAAAGATGAAAAAAGTGTTAAGCATTACATCTTTCTGTCCAAGCTGCTTTCAATCATCCACCATCTGACTAGGGATATGACTTTCTTTTTTTCGTATCTGTCTCCTTGGAATGTACTTCCCGTAATTAGTTAAGACTTGTTGCCCAATCTCTTTGAGAGTGAGTGAGTCGAGTTCTCCCGCATTACGTAAAAGCAAAGCATCAAAAGTACATAGCCGCTACAGAGCCTCCTCTTAGCCGATTTCGAAGAGAGCTCGTGTTCCCAAATTGACTTAAAGGGTATTAATTGTCTTCGACGTTCGATTTGTTACACAACCTTTTGAACTAGCACTAGATTTTCTATTCTCGTCAACTTTCCATCACCTGCCTTTGTTACAAAACTAGTTGCTTTAGCTGCTGTAGGCTGACCCATCTGCCTCAATCAAGCCCTCCAATTGTCCGACATTAGCTTAGGATGCGAAGTCTACCAACAACACCCAGACTTGCCGTAGCCTTCTTTCTTGAAAAAGACAAGATGCTATCTATCTAGAAATTGCCCCCGATTCGAACCCTACTGTAAAAGACCTGTCATTGCCCGAACGTCTTAGTTCGATACCTTTCAAGTACAGGAAAGTGGTCATCCCATCCCGTCCTCCCCTATTGATTGGATCCATCTGGCTGCCCAAAGACAGCTGCAGCTACTCTATCATTTCCTTTCCTCTCAACTATCTCGCAGTTAACGGATTCTAGCTCGGATTCAGATTCTGACATTCAGAAAAGAAAGCAAGGCGACCTCCGGTCGAAGATCACTATTCACATCCCTATTCCCCTTTCGTCATAAGGTCGTCGAAATAACGTCAAAGAGGTAAGTTAGCGCATCTCTTGACAGTTCTTAGATCTTCGAGAAAAGCCGACGGAGCAAGTGATGCTACTACAGCTCTGAAATGGATTGCTGTTTCAAACAAAACAGCTAAAGCCGAGTTCGATCAAGTCTCAAGACCCTATGAACGAAAGAAAAGGCGATGTAATCGGCTAGTGAATTCAGATTCAAATATCTTTCCAAAGCTGGTACCTACAACACTGTCTTTAAATCCCTAGTCTTCTATGAGTCAACCCCCGAATATAAAGACCTAAAGTCTGCTTACGTAATCACCTTTGAAACTGGAGCAGGATCGGGAGCCAGCGCTAAGGCCCCTTCTACCGAAGCGTCCCCATAGGCCAAATGCTCTGAAGTTGGAAGATGTGGACGAGTCTTGCCCGAAATGAGTTGCTTCTTCTTTTAAGGTAGTTTCAGCCACGGGCTCTGACTCCCACTACGGTGGGTTGTATGAATAAGGGCTATGCCATTCTTTTTCTTGTCCGGGTCTGTGATCAAGATCTCCACACTCATTTGCGCAGAATTGATTGAAAGTCAAATGCTTAACACAAGCAAGCAAAACAGAACTGAATTGATTCAGATAGTCACAGGGCCCTCTTCCCCTAATTCCAAAAAACACAACACACAGCAACTATCGGAAAAAGCTTATCTTTGATAGCGGTCATAGGGAGGGTTCAGAAAGGATCTGATCGTAGATAGAGACTGAAAGCAGTGCGCGGGGGTAGGGGCGGATGTAGCCAAGTGGATCAAGGCAGTGGATTGTGAATCCACCACGCGCGGGTTCAATCCCCGTCGTTCGCCCATAAATAAATGGACCATTTGTTACTATTGGAAAAACATCCCAACGTCAAAGAATTTTTTCTGCAAGAGTCAATTCATCTCGAGGCTTTCAAACGCATCCAAGCAATTGGTATCCGATTGATCACCATAGATTCGCGTCGCCTACTTGCTGAAAGCACAAATGGAATGGAAATTCTCTTTCCTATGGGACGAGGTTCTGAAAGAGCTCGACCGGAAGGAAACCGTAAGCGAGTAAACGCTCGCCCCTTACAGTAGGGGGGAGAGGTTGTGCAACAAAGGAGGTAGCGAAGACTTTCTCGATCGATAGAGAGAGGAAGCGAACGTGCGTAGCATTGACCAACCGCGTAGCGCCACTGACTTCTGTCTTTCATTCTCTCTATCTGTCTTAGGTCAGGCAGTATTGACTGAGTGATCCATGGGTATGGAGCACGAAGGTGCGTAGCAAAGAGAATAAAAAAAAGAATCTATAATAGGAGCTCGATCTGGTATAACGACCCACACATCTACTCTCCCACATAAGATGGTTTTAATAAAAAAGAAAGGTATGTACGGCCGATACCGAAAGACAGGCGCATTATAGAATCCATATAAAGGATAAGAAATAAATAGATAGACTATTTTACCTACTACGGTTGTAACAGGTTGACCATTGTCGTCAACTAGGGAGAACTCAGTCAGCTCCCCGCCAATGAAAGCTGGTGACTTCAGGTTGTTCGAGTTAATAATTTCACTTTAACTCAGACCATCAAACTGAACCGGGAACGGTCAGGTGCACCCATTGGACGCTGGAGCCAATGTTCTACACAATGAAGGACTGCACATCAAAAAAAAAAAGAAAAGAATAACCATGAAAAGATTTTCTCACAAGCAGGGGACTGCTATCAAAATCCCATTTCTGTTGATCAGTGCTTATAGATTATTTTGCTCATCTCAGGATAGTGGTGGTAGGTCAATGATGCGCTCTTTATCTCGTAATTCTAAGTTACGTCACTTGTTGTATTCTTTTATCATCTTTTTTTCTTTGTTCGGTCTATGCTATTTTATTTCTATCCATTTAGGAAAAGTTGCATTCTTTTATGTCTTGCTTAATAGAATTACGTTCTTTCTGATGGTTATCGATGTTATGCCTAAAACTGGGTTTGCCCAAAGCAATTGCTTCTTTCGCGAGGGCCCTCCTAATTTCCGAGGCCGAAACCCCCCTGGGGAAGATGATGTTACCGGCAGGGACTTCTGCCCCATCAAGCTCGCTTTTGTCTGAATCTGTGGACAGAAGATTCCTTTGAAATTCGTGTCCTGCTGGAACCCTTTTCTGAAACGGAAACGGAGGGCACATCAGGGAATCCGGCGCCCCTTCATCCCGAAGTCGGCATGTGTCATTTTCCATACACCTACCACGAGACCGTCGGGGGCGAGAGTCTCGCGGATACGCACCGGCGCTTTCTATTGGCATCCGCGCCGGGAGCGACGCCCCTGGAATTTCAGTTGACGCTAGTCAATGCCCAGGAGCGCACTGAAATTCAAGGGGCGAAGGCGGATATCATTCGGAAAATGCACGAGTTGGATCCCGAAGGGGGCTGGGGGGAGCGGGGGGCAAAATATTTAAAGAATGCCCACAGTCCCACGGGGGAGGAGCCGCTCGCAAGGCTGGTCTCTCTTGGGGATCAACTCCAAGAGGGGGGAGCTGGGTCCGAAGCATTTGCGGAACTTCAAAGTAGAAGCAATGCCGGAAACACATAGCACTGCCTTCTTTTTTCAATAGAACAGAACAGGAAGAGGAGAAAGGAAATACCACCAAAAGTCACGGCCAGCAAGATACGCATAGCGATTCGATCTTTTGATAACCCATTTTTTGAAAACTACAATTTTTGGGGGCTTACGCCTTACACACGGAAGATTGGATTGCCTGAATCACGAGTCTTATATACTGTGTTACGATCACCTCATATTGATAAAAAGTCCAGAGAACAATTTGAAATGGAAATCAAGAAACAATTTCTGGTCATAAAAACGGAAACGCATGAATTGCGCAAGAAGTTCTTTCGGTTAAAACGCCGTGCGACTCGGAGGACATAAGACTTTTTGGTCAGGCCAAAAATCTTGCCGACTGGATGCTCCTACCCCACCATGCCGGGACCTTTACCTTAAGAAGAGGAGGGGAGGTATGAAGCGTGGGAAACTATGCAAGAAGTGTATGATACAACATGTAAACTTAAGGAGTGGCGGCTCTTAATTGATCAACGCGAGTGAACTGTGCTTAGACGCTTCGTAAAACCGCACCGCATCTACGAGAGGAGCTGATGGATGAGTGGGCTTCCCCTTTCGATTCACGGAATGTGATCTGGGACACGATGGGAGTTAGCGTGCCTCGGTAGGCAAGAGATCACCGGAGTATAGCACAAGATCGCCTTTTCTTGCTGCCATGGGGTCAACCTGTGAACAAGGTAAACCCAATGGGATGGGAACCAAAAAACGGGAGGGTACCGCATTGGGCAGAAGACGATCCAAAAAGCGAAGGCTCACCCTTCAAAGTGCCGGGTGAGATAGGCGAGAGGTAGCTTGCTTCCAAGCCGGCCCGGCCGCGAGGAATCAAGAGATCTTTGCCGGTGCTGACTTGGATCTCGGGTGACGGAATAAGGCGGCCAGAAGCGACGAGCAGTCGCGGTCGAAGCTTGGCTCTAGCCAATAGGCTAGCAGTAAGCTTCGCTACAGCGAAGCGCTTACCAAGCGCGAAGGTTCGCCACTTGAGCCGTATGCGGGGGAACTCGCACGTGCGGTTCTTAGGGGGGGGGAGAACGTCGGTTGAGCCATTCCATCCCAATAGCGTATATTTGGAGCTCAATATGAAATTCGTCTTTCTTGCAAGACCCGTTCGGATAAGGGCAAACTCCAGAGATTGCTTCGAAGTAAGATCCTTGCGTTGACCCTTTCCTCAACCGGAACAACATTCTAAATTGACTACATTTGAGTCAAAAGAGAAAATTTTCTTACGCGCAGTGCCCTATATCTCGAGCTCTTCCCTGCTGTTGTGGCTTTCTCATTCTTGTACTACACTACTCTCGAGATGCCCGAGAAAAAAAGGAACGTGGGGAAGAGGAATCGACGAAGAATCCAAGAAAGCGAAGGAAAAGCGTGACGCGCAAATTCTCGTCTCGTTGGATGCCTACATTCAATCAATTGATTCGTCATGGTAGAGAAGAAAAACGGCGCACGGACCGTACTCGAGCTTCGGATCAATGTCCCCAGAAGCAAGGAGTATGCCCGCGTGTTCTGACGAGAACACCGAAAAAACCAAATTCAGCTCTACGTAAGATAGCCAAAGTACGGTTGAGCAATCGACATGATATATTTGCTCACATTCCGGGCGAAGGTCATAATTCGCAGGAACATCCTATAGTCTTAGTCAGAGGAGGTAGAGTGAAAGATTCGCCAGGTGTGAAATCCCATTGTATTCGAGGAGTCAAGGATTTGCTGGGAATTCCGGATCGAAGAAGAGGCAGATCTAAATATGGTGCGGAAAAACCAAAATCCAAATGAATGGAAGATGCCCCTGGAACGTCGCTCGGTCAGTCGAGGGAACAACCACAACGTTACGCCCTAAAATAGAACTATACGGAGCCCTTCCGAATGACCTATAGTCTACTGCACTAGCCAAGAAAGAGTGTAGTAGACTCCATTCGCCCGTGGAGGTGAGTGGAGGAAGAATCAAAAAACGTCGTATTTCTTATATTATATGCTCGTTCATAAATTCACTCGACCGCTCATTACGAGGAAGTCCACGTAGACTCGACGAGAACTTGTTTGACGAGTTCCGTGTAGCCGGTGAGTACGAGTACAGCCTATGAAACAGGCTTTGAGTTCCGTTGCATTGCAAGATCCCGCCATTCTCCTTTCCAGTGAACTCCGCGTGTCTGCTCCGGCTACGAAGCGGTGGAGAACAGTTCCGAAGTACACTTCTTGATCATTCATACACTTGTCAGCTCAGTTAGTGAAGGCAACGTGTTAAACGTTTTCTCTACTGCTCGTGAAACGGTACGGTCAGTAGTTGGTTTGTTTCTCGAGCTCCGGTACGGGCGACTCAGTTACATGTGCTCGACTTAATATGCAGCCGCGGAACTGCTAAATCCCTCGTGAGACTCCAGTTCCGGTCAATCGTGCTTGTCAGCCTTCATCACCGCTGCTTTGGCGACCCGCAGGTTTAGGTTCGAATGCGGTGACGCGACTTGTGTAGCGAGGAGAATGGGTAAAGTAAAAGACGGATGGCTCGCGATTGATAGCTGACTGGCCTTAGCCTATGAAGATTGATAGCAGCGCTTCCCTACTATGTGAATGGATTGCTTTCCAACTATAATAATTAGGGCCCTACTTATCATAGTTCGATGTGCTTTCCCAGTGGCGCTTACTGTTGCACGGTTCGGGGAGATTAGATTAGTCACTGGCTGAGAAAGAGATTGAGCCGAGCTGACTTAGTCGTCCAAAGGCAATGGACCGTTCTTAAGGCAAAAGAGAAGATGTCAGGGCGGGAGGTCTTCGAACCTTGTGACTTCCAATAATAACAGTTGGTTTCCTTCTGGCCGACGCCTACTTATAGTATGACCTGCCCCGTGTAGTCTGATGTAGCTCGAACCGTCACAGGGATTCGTTTCATTCGTTGGACGGCTATTCAATAGGCTTGGGGCGTCGGATTCGTCGTCACTCTATTTGTTCGAAACATAGATGTCAATTACGAGTTTCATTTGATCATGCCCCCATATATCCTGTCAGGCTCTCATTCGGTTTCTAATATCCCATCGCTCGAAATCCTACGCGTAACCTTTTCAAGCAACTCGCTTTCGCCCCTCTCCGTCCATCACCTTCTCACTTGACCTCAGGCCCCCATTCTTCCATTCCGTCTCAGGCATGCCCTAACCTTAAGCCTAAGCCTTCCCCTTCCAACTCCGCCCAACCCCCTTCCCCTCTTATGGCAACTCTATCCCCAACAACCCAACCCTAACCCTTCTTGGAGTGAGCGTTTCAGCTCCTCCATGCCTCCGGACCCCCTTAGGAAGCAACACTTAGTCGACTCGGTTGCCGCCAAATTAATTGACGGGGGCCTATCATTCTTTCAGAAGAAGTCTGAGGTACCATGGAAAAAGAGGTGGGCTACACTTTGTTGGGTAAGCGTCCTGCCTTTGATTTCCTCCTAAATGCTGTCTTGCAGATGTGGAATCTGATTCGCCCCTCCGGCTTTTTTGCATTTCAGTTTGGGATGGGTGAAGACTGCACTAGGTTCTTAGAATCAGGACCGTCGGTTTGTTGGTAGTGGACCTCTCCTTCTTCGCAAGTGGGAGGGGGATATGTCCTTTTCTCAGGAGAATCTGAGCACAGTCCCAATTTGGGTAAAGCTCCCGGGTCTGCGTCTTAGCTAGTGGACGCCCAACATCATTAGGTTGTTGGGGAGCAAGATAGGCATTCCAAACTGGGCGCACTCACAGCAAATCGCTCAAGGCTGGCGTTTGCGAGACTATGTGTAGAGATTGGAGTCAATGCTACTCTACCTGAGACCCTGCATGTTTAGATTGGTGATAGAATGTTGGAACGAACAAAGAGTAGAATATGAATGGTCCAGATGCTCGACATGCAGCACCTTTGAAGACGGGATCACTCAGTGTCCAAAGCAGAGAAAAAAAAAGGTCTGGAAGGTGAAGGAGAAGCCAAATACTAAAGAGCAGCTACTCACCATTGGAGATGCTGTCAAGGAAAAGACTGCTGCCGTCGGTTGGAATTCCAGGTTGCAAAAAAGAAGAAGAAAAAGAAGCCAGAATCCGCTGGTCCCTCGGCTAGAGGAAATGAGTCTGCTTCAAATATATCTAAGAGAAACAATTGTATCCAAAGAGGATGATTGCTGTCCTATTGATACAGGGGAAGCGGCACGGCAGAAAGATCTGAAGTTTCGGGGGTGGATAAAGATAAGCCACCCATAGCTCTTGCTTCTCATTTTCAAGGCTGGATCTGGTGGAGATCATATTTCTACACCATCTACTCCTAAATGATATTCGGATGTTGGAACGTTAGGGGTTGGGGGTTCGGTTAATGACCCCAGAGCCGGGAGGTAAGTCATTATGTTTTATCTAAGTTGTTTGATTTTTTGGGGCGTTGGTGCATTTGGCGACTGTCGACTTGCCATACAACAGAGCCACTGCTATTCGGGGCGGTTAGGGGGACAATTCCTTCCCCAGCTTCCGAGGAGCATCCTTGATTCAAAACTAACCCCTCCCTTTTCTATTAGGGCCTTCGATTTCGGAGATGAAGAAAAACTCCGTTACGGCGGAGATCGCCGAAGCAAGTGATCATTCTTTTTTTGTAATCGATCTAGCACTTGCCTTTCTTTCTTTACGCGTTTTTTTTTCTTCTAACCCTCTCCCTGACTTATTGATGCGAGCACAGCTAACGCCCCCTGGAGGTCGAGCGCCCCTTCGGGTCCCTCGGACTGAGTTTCCTCTCCCTCGCACCTTCTTTACTGTAAGGGCGAGCGCCCCTTCCTTTACCCTCGCCCTGGAGGTCAAGCGCGTAAACCCAGCACCCCTTACGGGACCCGTTAGGTCAAGCGCGTAAACCCAGCACCCCTTACGCTTAACAGCGCCTTAGGGGCTCAACCCTTACGCTTAACAGCGCCTCGCCTCATCAGAAGAAGAATCTCCGTGCTCAGATCCTGACTGCTTGCCTGCCTATCCGCATTTCTGAACTCTCATGGATGATTCGTAAACTGGAAGTCAATCGTGTAAGGCATCTTTAAATCTCTTTTGAAAGCTGATCTACGACCGGAGGTCGCCTTACTTATCCGTTCGTAAAGGTGCAAAGCATTAATATGATAGTTATCACCTTCGTTCATTTCAATACTTGCCTCTAAGGGGGGGGCTCGCTATCGTGAAAAGCTCTAAGGCGCTGGCCGTACCCTAGCTTGCTTCCCGGGCTTAAGGCAAGCCTGTCTGTATTAATAACCTACCTTGCATCTCATATAGGTGGGATTTGATGAAAGCCACTTTTCTCTCGTGGGCGCCATGCCCATTTGGAAAAAGGTGCATCTCATATAGATGGTCTTAGTGCGCTAAGCTTTTTCTCTCGTGGGCCACATGTCCATTTCACAAAAGTAGCGTCTCGTATAGCTGTCAAAAGTGTCCAATTTGCTCATTTGAGGCTGGTCGCTTAGAGAGAAAATCCAATCCAAAATGCCTTAATTTACCGATAAGGCAATCCTTTCGGAACACTTTCTCGATTTCGGCTGGTAGCGTAGAGGGCCACTTTTCATGAAAATAACGGGGATTGATGAACGTCGAGCAAGTCAAACTATCACTATCAATCGACTCGGGATCGATACCAATGCTTGAGTATGAAGACGAAGCCATGTAGTCAAGTTCAACTCTTGATTTGCGAACTACCAGCTCTCACTCCGGAAGAAGCCAGAGGCATGGGAACTTGCCTTTCATTGAGCTAACCCTTGCTCTCGAACTACCAACTCGATGGTGGCAATGACTGAAATGCCTGATCTTCTTTCAGGTACTGAGATGAATGATCTTTCTCGTATATATGTTAAGAGCCCGAACCCTACTTTCGCTATCAATGCGTTATTTGAGAACTAAAACTCTCACTCTCACGCTAGAGGCATGGTGGCACCTTACCTGCTAGGCGTAGTTGGTCCTAAAGTCTGAATTCCATAAAGCTTGTACGGATTTTCTTCCACTCGCTTCCTAAGCCGGCATAAGATAATTTGAAAGCCCTATCCGTTCTCGTTCAGAGATTGACTTTCCGAACCCGAGCTCTCTAGCTTCTTGTCTTTAGTCACCTACCCGGACATCGCATTGGAGCACTAAAGCCGCGGGGATAGGAACCATACCAAGCACCAACGGCTTAAAGTCACCCAAGCATACCAAGAGCAAGAGCAGCCAGGGGATAATTGAGATACAGACTTTTGGGTAGCTACCAGAGCTGCTCTCCTATCGCATGGCTGACTCCCCACTTAGATGCCCTAATTCCGAGATGAGACCTGTCAACCCTATCTGGTCGGTTGGGCATACTGAAATTGGATTCACTCTCATGTCGATTCACTCCTCACTTCACCACCTTAGATGGGATGAAATGCGTTAACTGGTCGACTACTCCCGCTTAACAGCGCCTCCTTTCGCCTCTCCCGGCGGGGCTCAACCCTAGCGGTATCCTCGCTCGCCTCATCTACTTGCCTTGAATAAGCGATAGCATCATATCTTTATCCAACCAACCCTAGGATTCGCTACTCTCTTTACCGAACCGACCGTCGGAGCCACTCAAAGGCCTCACTCACTCGTTGGTTGGTCTTCTATTCTGTTATCTTAGACTATGCCTTCTTCAATTCTTTAATTGATGCTCGCTTTTTCAGTCTTATTGCTGTCCCAACCCAACATTTTAGAGTGCCGTGCCAGGGCGATAGGCGCTCCGCAGTCACGCATTCGAGCACTCGCCTTTCCCGGCGGGGCAAGCTCAGCACCCCCTTCGCTTAACAGCGCCTTACGGTTTCCTTTCTTCGCTATGTAAACAAAGGGATGGTCCAGACCCTCAACAAAAGAATGGATTAAGGCGGTCCCTCTCTTACGAAATTTCATTTTCTCTTTCTTTTTTTTCTCATCAAGTTCTTCTTTGACCCTACTTCAATAAGGCGCTGTTATAACACCACAATATTCGTCCTTTTGGGGTTAATGCTCTTAATGGTGAATCGATCATTCGCTATCCTTTTTTTTATGAGAGGATAGAATGGAAGAAAAGTAATGAAACCTGCGATGGCTACTGAATAACCACCTTTGACTTTGTTAATAATAAAGCCTTTGACCTTTTTATTCGTTCGCCAAATCTTCTTCAGTTCCATCCAAGCTCGCTTTTGTCTGAATCTTCGTGGAAGAAGAAGCGGTTCACCAGACACTACATCCAGGGATCCTACAAAATCATGAAACCTGGCGGCTGCTCGCTCTTTGATCAGTGATTCACCGGCCACTAGATCGATGAAGAATCTCTCCAAAATACGCTTTTTGATCAGTGATTCACCGGCCACTACATTCAGGGATCCCACCTTATTCTCAAACCTGGTGGCTCGGTTGATTGGCACTCCTGTAGGCTCATCTTGCATACAAATTTTGGGGGTCCCAGGTCCTGCATCCAACAAGAACATTTCTTCCCTTAAGCGTAAAACGGAAGATTGTGAGGCGTTTCCACGACATAATAAGAAAGAAGAATTAGATCTTGGAAATGATCGACTCCAATAGATGCTCATTATAAGCTTTGATTTTGACTCCTATTCCTATTCATCAAAAGCATCCAGCAGCGACACGACAGTAGAAAGAGGTAAGCTAATAAGCTAAGGCTTGGAGACCTCTAACTACGCTGATTGCACGTAATCTTTAGAAAGAGTACAAAGATCTTCTTCTTATACGATATATAAACAAACAAATCAAACTTTTACATTCCAACCTCTCTCCGTGCTAAGGCAAAGGACTCTTCTTTCTACTACGTCATACCTAGAATCCTCCCAGAGAACATGAAAAACATTTCTAATTGGGGCATATGCATATGAGAAATAATAAAAAATAGAAAACTATTATTATATATATATAATGCTCGTTCCGAACCTATCACTCGGGGGCCTCTTTCTTGCCCCTTGTCTTTCGTTTTTACGGTTAGACATCGGGCATACAAATTCATTCAATCATCTCGAGATGGAAGATACGCTGTTGTTTCGGGCGACGAGTAGACAGACTGAATTTGAAGATCTTCCCCGCCACGGAAAAGCAATCGACAGGAATGGACTTTTTAGGTCACATACTGGTACTTCTTCATCGATCTAGGTATAGAAAAAGGAGGTTGCTAGCCCTTAATGACGCGATCAGGTAATATAAGAAATTTATGTGCTTGGATTTTGATTCATCAGAGGTGCGGGCAGACAGATAATGAGAGCAAGTTCGTCCCATGTCGTTCTTTTCTTCGAAGGGAGTCTTTGTGAGAGTTTCATATCCAACTGTCGTAAGCCAGCTTTGAAATATCCATGAGCCGCAGGAACAGAACCAATTTGCAGTGGTGAAAGCGCGCTACTGAGGCATCATCCGAAGCGGGAAGATTCTCCTTTTCTTTAGAGAAGTTCTAATGATGTGAAAGGGATCTTTTTCATCGACCGTCGTAGTCGACCGTATTCATTTGTTTGTGAATGCGGGTTCTTACGAACCCGCCTTATTCGTAAGTATGAGATGATTAAGAGTAGCGAAGGAGGGTTCCCCAGAGGGGGCCGGGGTAGGAAGGAATGTTTAGAGATGGAGCGAAAGACCGCACTCGAGGCAGAGAGCGCTCGAGGACTTCCCTTCGGATGTAGATCGAGATCGAGGGTAAGAAGCCCCAAGTCGAAAATGTAAGGCACGCTTTTTTCAGCCTGTAACACGTGTTAAACATGGGCAATGGCTTTATAGTCTGAAGTAGTTCCTTTTCCAGAGGATGAGGAATGGCATGATTCGCAGACAAGAAGCCATTCTTTTGAAGTGGAAACACCAACCTCCCGTAAGGGATGCTTGACCGTTAGGGAAAGGGCAGAGTTCATTTGGAATTGACTTAGATAAGGTTGGAGAATTAAGCTAAGCAAGGGCGCTCGGGTTAGCGAAGGAAAGAAAGCTCAACGCGTCTTTCTGATGAATCATTTTTGTTCATTAGTATATCAGCTGATTAGATATGAAGAAGAGCTATGTAGCAAGATCTCTGATCGGGTGAACCAAAACTCTTTTTTCTGCCTCGCAGTACTTTACTCATATGGCTTTCTTTTAGGTGAGAAAGGCACTCTCACGGCTGGGTTCTCCCTTCCTTCGTGACGGTTAGAATTTACGAATTTCAAGTCTTAAGCTCGCACACACCACCCGATAATGAAGTAGGAAAGGACCGTTTGCCGACGATGGAACGCTAGCCCACGGAAAGATGAAGGTATGAGTCTCTGGGCACCATAAGCCTGCAAAAAGCTTTCTGCCTAATTATTCAAATAATAAAAAAAAGATAGTGATAAAAAACTATTCATTGCCTAGCCCAGATTCAAGGATGACTAGTACGAAGTTTAATAGAGATCATCTTTCCCACCAGCCTCAAAGGAAAGATCGGGTCTCGAAAAGTCCCGTCAGTCCGTTCAGTCGTACTACATTGATTGGTTCCAGGGGGGCACCCTGCCAAAAAGTAAGTGGAAAGACAGGGGCGTCGATCAGTTGGAGTCCTGTCCTCTTGAAAGAATGACGATATGATCTAAAATCCTTGATCGGAGAATTCGGCATGAGACCAAAGAGCAAAGCAGAAAGGTCAGGTCCGGAAAGGGTAATTCGAGCATTTCATGCGATAAGAAGGGCTATAGTGAAAGTAGTCCAAGACAAGTGCGCACCGATCCGGCCAGCATCGAGGGACAGCGAATAACTAAACTAATAATATGTCAGCATGCGCTGAAAAGCACTCATCATCCAGTTAGAAAGAACTAAAGAGTCACTGTTAGAAAACAGAATGATGATGACCTCAGGAAAGGAAAAGTGCTAATTTAACCATGCTTTGAAGATCAATCAGTGGTCGTAGTCCCATCGAGGGACCAAGTAGAAGTGGTAAGTCAGCCGAGAATGGAAGCTTTGTCAATCACTAGCATTTCCTTTTGAACATTCATCATTAACAAAGTCTGGGCCGTATCGATAGATCATCCAGACTTTTGCAATGATCGCACAGACCAATCGCATTCACCGATCGGCTTTTTTAGTGTGAGCGAATGAAGACCAGGTTTCCCTATTACTAAAGTCTAGTGGACGGTGGAATTGACTATTACATGCCAGTGGGCCTATATTTCTTTTCAAGAAGAAGAAAGGGCTTAAAACCACGACAGAGAGGGTGAAACCTAGAACGATATCACTCCGAGAACGAGACACCCTGGACAGAAAGCTGGCAAGAGTGATACCTGATAGATATTTCCCTACTTGACTCCAATCCAAGACTTCATTTTTATTTGAAGAGACCACTAAAAGAAAAGAAAGGAATGCGACCATCGAGAATCTTCAACGAACCTCACCCCTGGGTCTTTCTTAGTGTAGTGGCCGTGGTAAGCTCTCTGACTACTGGCTTGGCTAGGAACCTAGTCCCTTCTTGTGACAACAGAAGAGAAGGAATTGCCTTTTTCCTCTCTTTTTTGCTTTGACCAGGCCAAAGGCGAAAGGCGATTCTATATAAGATAAGAGTCAAATCATTTCTAGAGAAGAATCCCTCCCTAGTCCTAGCTCATTGGGTGTCTTGTTGGCTATCTTTCGTACCCCTTAATATAATAGAAGGGGTGATACTTCATTTTATTTAATAGTTAGCCACTCAGGCCTTATACGAAAGACTAGGATTTGGCTTAGTGAAAATAGAACTAAGCTATCTCTAGAACCAAAGTCGTACTCTTTATTCCATATCCTTATGTAATGCCCTTTAAACCACCAACAGGTCCTATTCCGACAACACTGAAAAGGGCTGTTTTCATGCGTGCTGGTGTTCGTGGTCTGTTGGTTTTTCTGTTCTCGTGGGGGAAGGCTGGATTGGCGCATCTACAAGTTAGTTGGGAGTGTGCTCGGGCTAACCAGAACTACTAGTAACGGGATTTGCCTGCAATACGAGTAAGGGGAATGGAACTCTTGTTTGAGAACTTTAGCTTAGGTTAGCTAGCTCAGCTTCTCCTATGGCTATTTGGATTAAGGAAGTAGGGTCATTTTTTAGAAGACAAAGAAGGCCTAATAATGGTGAGTCGAATCAGGCGCGGCAGCCGTTCCAAGGCTTTTATGCCACCTAAAGGCCTTATTTAAGATAGGAGAATGAGGCAAGAGACTCCGGGTTTTGCCTAAGGTGAGTAGCAGACTCTGGTTTCAGTGCACGTGTGAAAGGCAACTCTGTTTAGCCAGCAAGCATAGGAAAGACCCGGGAACTTACTATTAATGCTAATCCATTAGTTCGGGATCGAACTTTGCCCTTAGTTTTCTCTGCTTGCTTGGTATGAGTAGCTTGGCTTGCTCATGCGGGGGTTTGGAAAGAAAGTAACCAGGGAATTCATATACTAATCTTCTAATCCAGCTCGAGAAGTTTTTTTGTTTAAAAGTAGATTGGGAGTTCAAGCAGATGTTAAATTAGGGTGAGGTTTACTATATCTAGTCTACAGGCCACTTAGCTAAACGAAATCCTGAGTTTCAACTCTTCAGTGAGTCTTGCTATCTCCCAGTCGTAACTGTACCTTGTGGACTCTAACAAGCTCTCTTCGCTTCTCCCCTGGCTTAAACAAGCCAGTAGCTAAACCCCTGACCTATCGGTCAGTAGCTGAACCCCCTCTAACGAGCAGGTGAACCACCTCGTGTTGTTAGTTCGCTCTCAATGGGAATTTCTCTGTATAGTAACAAAAGCCAGTGACTCTTCTAGCCGCTGAGATACTGTACTACGGTCCGGAATCCGCATCTTTAGCAAAGAAGCGTGTTCTAGGATCAGAAAGAAAGTCTCATCCCCCAATAGATTCGGTAGGAAACTACGCTATTCTTCGCAGTTTCCTACCTTTACTATTGGGATATTTCCCTTCGAGAAAGAGATGTACGAATAAAGGAGCGAAGCTGACTCGACCGGACGGGAGAGGTTGTTTAAGAATCGAGATAGGCACTGTGAAAGAAAGAAAAGAGAAGCATAGGAAATCCATTAACTATAAAAGGTATCACAATAGGAGAAGCAGCGAGATAGAATAGGCGCGAAGCGTGGTAGGACTTGAAGTGAAGGCTTAGCTCCTCTTTCAAGCTATTTTTTATACCAGCGTTACAAAATTCATGGTCAATCCCTTTCCCCGCTCCTCACCAACCTTCTTTTTGCTCCAGCATGAGAGTTCCATGTCCCCTTACCAGCTTGCTAACTCCCTTCCCTGTAAGACCTCTACTTGAGACTATCCTAGGATGAGAGCTGGAAGGGATAGGATTTCTTCCTTCCACGGCTAAGACGGAATTGAATTTCGAGATGCGAAGGGGAGGGCGGGGTATAGAATGGAACTAGATGGATGCTTGCATTAGCGATAGAGGTGCCGGGAGAGAAAGTCGTAGCCACAATCTCGAACATATATGAAGCGACCAAATCGCGTGAGCTAATTCAGTCAGAAACCATATGGTTTAGGGATGAACAAAGAACTATATGCTCCTCTATCGTTCGGCGGTAGTAATAAGTGGGAGTGAGACCCGGAAGGAATTGACGCAAAAGCGGTGTAGCGTTGAACCGCTGCTTGCTCATGTGTCTAGGTTGGTCCAACAACCAGTTGGCTCCCGACGAAAAAAAAGAAAACTAGGTTCTTTCTTTCTGCTTTCTTTGCGTACTAAAAAGAAGTAAAGTAACTAAGTCACTCTCACCCCTTAATTTCCCTTGTTCTCTTTCTTTGTTTGTGAGTACGGATGGTCCTAAAGGAGTTATCTGCTAGTTACAGCGGTTATCGCGGATAATCAAGATCTTATCCGCAATGTCTACTTTTCATCTTAACTCCCAAGCGTTAATAAGGGGTAGAAAGAGCATTAAAATCTTTCAAATACACGGATTCTTGATTGAAGCGCACCTTCGGACGCTTACTTTCTGTCTTTCATAAACGAACTAAACTGTCTCGAGTGAAGGAACTAATGCCAACTTCTTGTACTCTTCGTGATAGTTAGCCCGCCCCTCTGAGTTCGAGTTGAGGAGTGAGCTCTAGTTCCTTGTCTTACTCACTCGATGGTCGTAGCTGCTATCCCAATAGTTGTAGCTTGCTTCTTTTATTAGGAGAGCAAGGTCTTCCTCATCTTACTAAAGGTAAGTACTACATTGTCTTTAATCCACTTAATAGTCATCTATTTGCGCTTGTCTTTCCTTCCGTCTTATAGTCCCTTTAAGAGATAGGGCAAAGAGATACCAAGATGAATAGTATCCGAGAGGCTGTCCAGCCACAAATGACATCCACGGCGCCTTTCGGGCCCCAGTAAAAGGGACCTCAAACATAGTAGATGCCAATGCGGTTGAAACCGCAGCTGACGCAAATCCATCATCGAACAGATAACAGGTAATCTCCTGCACTATCTGCAGAGGCCACCTGGAATTTCAGTTGACGACTTGAGATCAAATGAATAAACCAGCATCTTGCCAACTAGCCGATACCGCTACTGAAAGACGGAAAGGAAAGATTCTCTGATCAACCAACGCCTAGAAGTCACCCTCCCGCCTACCTTACTACTTTCCTTACTGAACTGCCCTCCTGACTTCAGATTCAAAGATGGAATTTCCCCGCCTGAAAGAAAGGATGGGAATTCCTGATCCGCTTGATACCTGACTAACTTGCTTTCTCGGCTGTTCTGAAAGCGGAAAACGGTAGTTCCGAAAGCGCTAGCGAATCCCATATTTGCTGGATTTCTCTCTTTTGTTGCACAACCTCTCCTTTTGCCTCTTAGATCTATCCTTTCCCGATTGATAGACTCTTTTCATTAGCTTTCTCAATCAGTCTAATCCTAAACCATCTTCTCTTCCTTCTTTATTCTATGGATTGACTCGTTTTTCTCTCCTAGCAGACGGAAGACGCAACAACAACAATTAGCAATCTGCTTCTTCCCTATATGGTATGGATAGAGCCAGCTCTGCTCCTGTAATCAAATACCTGAGGTAAGTACCTAACTAAAGCCAGTATGGCATCCATCTACCAATCTATCAAACAAGGACAGAACAGAACTAATTAGATCTAGCCATGGTAGCTAGTCGAATGTAGGATATAATATAACTGCTTCCCTTTAGGACTCGGCATTCACTTCCTGACTCTATCTATTCTAGTTGAGTAAGGGAGGCCTCTTGTGACAGACAGCTTTAGCTGCTCTTTCCTTCTGGTCTAGGCCCAGCCTTGTTTATTCTTCTACCTAGGAGAGATCAACAGCAGCAAGCAACCTATCTTCATCAACCTTTTCCTTCTCTTTGATAGTTCCTGAAGGGCTCTCTTACGCATTTTAACTAGACTTTTTATATCCTCATTAGGGTAGGTAGTTACTACGTCCTGTAAGAAGTTTATAGAGGCTGCTTTCTTTTCCTCCTATGGTGGGTCTACGATCAGGTGAGTCTAACTCCTCTTCTTTCTATAAGGGGTAGACCTTGCAAAAGGTGGTGTACCAATAGAGTCATTTTCTAGCCGGGTATCCCGATCGAGTATATGTCCAAGAAGAGGTCTCTTCATCTGCCGTCCAGGGGGGTTGGTTGTTATGCCAATGTGCGCTTTGAGTAGTTGATATGCGCGGTTTAAGTAGTTGGCTTCTCTTCGACCTGAGAAAAAGTGTTTTAGAGATGAGAGACTGATAAAAGCCGAATTCCCCTCGTCGCACAAGGGGTGGCTTTTGACTGCTTTTTGTCATCTCATAGCACCTTTACTTTGATGATGGGGCGGGTGCTCAGTCTATCATGGCTGAGAATGAAACTGAGAAAAATGAGAAAAATGCACTTTGAAAATGCATTTTCCTTACGATCATCAAACGCTTACCTCTCTCTATCGATCGAGTATAGCTAACGCTTACCTCGACCGTAAGGGCTGCGCTCCGCTTAGTGTTGCTTATCGATCAACGCTGTTAGTCGAGTAGGGTCCATACGCCAACACTATGTGCTTCCTCGAAGGCAAGGCTTGCACAATTCCAAAGATGTCAAGCATCTCAGCCATACCAAGGAGTATCATCGCTGCGGTGATGATGGCCCAACCATGAGGTCCCCAAGGTCTTCCTAAGGAGGAGTACCATGCTTGTCCTAGCATCCGTGTGGATGGTGCGCAACCACCTGCGATGGGACCTTATCGGACCACCGGAGTTGGAGTATGAAGGAAGCGGGTCCAACCATCGAAGGCTCCTTATGGTGCTATTCCAAAAGATGGATCACATCGACAACCGGGCGCTCAATAAAGTCACGGTAAGAACAAGTACCCAATGGTGGCAGATCAGTTCGATAGGCTGGGACAAGCGAGGTACTTCACCATCGGTGGGGTGCACCCCTTTTACGGTACACCGTTCAAGAGATACGGCGGTGGTTCACTGTTTGCGGCTATGGAGAGACTACCTACTTGTATCGTTGTGAAGACAGATAACGTGGCAAAATTCAGGTTCTGGAGAAAGTGCACACCCACTTCTTTTTCCTTGCAATAAGCTTCCTCGTAAGACAATTTTCCCAGTGGAGCATAAAAAAGAAAGAAAGTGCCAACCTAAAAACAGATACATAAAAGGGCAACAAACTAAGAACATATCGTCTTAAGGGAACCACGCTTTCCTAGGAAGAGTTCAGGAAACTCTTCGAAGAGACGTACCTGCCTGATACAACTAAGGAAGAGCTGAGATTGAAGTTTGAAAACCTGAAGCAAGGGCAAAAGACTGTTGATCAGTATGATGCAGAAGTTTCGCAATTGAGCAAGTATGCTCCAGAGTTGGTGGACAACGAGGCTAGTAGAGCCAGGCGGTTCAGGAATGGTCTTCATCCGGACTATAGAGGAGCAATGTCCACTGCAGATTTGCCGACTCAGGAGGTAGTTTTGGCAGCAGCAATGCGACATGAGTTGCATCTCCGTAGTGTTGGGAAGTTGCCAGTAGTTAGTAGCCGACCTCAGATGGCTCAGAAGGCAGCTATGAGACCAGCGCAGGGTGCGCAATTTCTGAGGCCTAACTAGACTAATCAGTTCAAGAGGCCAGGAGCTCAGGCCCAGAGACAGCCAGCTTGTTTTCATTGTGGAAAACCTGGACACTTGGTGAGAGATTGTAGGGCATGGCTGCAGAAACGATGTTTCAATTGTGGAGGCCATGGACATCTTCAGAGGGACTGTCCACGTGGTCAACAGATGGTGCCAGGAGGACCATGTGCAGTTAGGTCGGCACAGCAGCAGCAGCCGTGGAGGCCAGCACTTCCACCAGTTCCACAGAGATTGGCTTTACCAGCTCCTCCGAGACCAATGCAGCAAGGACCCAGGGGACAGTCGAGAGGTCAGTAGCGTCAGGTGGTGGCAGGAACAGCGCTAGCTCCTCCACAGCGCCAGACTTTTATGCTGACGGCAGCAGCTGAGGAAGGCTCCAGTGGAGTTATCACTGGTGAGTCTTCTCTCTTTTAAGTTATTCCTGCATATCGGTTTTTGGTTGGCTTGAGTATATGTTTAGTTTCTATTTTTTATTATATAGGTGTTGTTAGAATCGCGTCTTTTCCAGCTGTAGCGTTGTTTGATACCGGAGCGTCCCATTGTTTTCTCTCCCGTGAGTTTGTGAGTAAGAATCAGATAGTCGTGGATGTCTTTAATTCCAAGTGGAATGTTCACACGGGAAATGGGGTAGTTTGTAGTTCGTCCCGTATGAGAGAGTGTCCGATAGAAATAGCTGGGCTGGAATTGTATGCGGATTTCTTGATTTTAGACTTGCCCACCTATGAGGTAATGTTGGGTATGGATTGGCTAGAGAAGTTCTATGCCAAGATTGATTGTAGGCGGAGGAGGATAGTCTTTAGAGTCCCGGGACAGGCTGAATTTGTATTTCATAGTGGAACTGATAAGTGTGAACCTGTGAGGTTCAGAACAACACCGTTGGATGCTCAAGTGATGAATATGGAAACCGAGATAGTATTCCCGGAAGTTGTTAGAGATTATCCCGATGTGTTTCCTGATGACATATATGGACTTCCCCGGGATAGGTCATTGGAATTCACCATT
Organism: Hyacinthus orientalis; assembly: GCA_031762755.1. Taxonomy (NCBI): domain Eukaryota; kingdom Viridiplantae; phylum Streptophyta; class Magnoliopsida; order Asparagales; family Asparagaceae; genus Hyacinthus; species Hyacinthus orientalis. The sequence continues at coordinate 37,881 of JASKDU010000004.1, forward strand.
GATCTGATACCAGGCACTCAACCGATATCGAAAGGTCCTTATCGTATGGCTCCGCCAGAATTAGATGAGCTCAGAAATTAGTTGACTTATTTATCAGGTCGAGGTTTGGTACGACCTAGCGTATCTCCGTGGGGAGCGCCTGTTTTATTGGTGAACAAGAAAGATGGATCCCGCAGATTGTGTATAGATTATCGGGAATTGAATAAGGCCACAATAAAGGATAAGTATCCTCTTCCTCGCATCTGTCGAAATTTCGTATCTATAATAGAGAGACCAGTGCTTTCGGAACTTCCAGCATCTTCTTTTCTTCGAGATTGGGTGGGCGAGATATAGCTTACTGGCTACCGCTCATGCGAAAGCTATCGACATTGCATTCCACGCTTCAGATACTTAGTCGCCTCGTTTTGTTGGAAAAACCAACGCCGACGTTGAAATCAGTCTCTTTGATCTTTTCGGGAGCAGAGCAGTCACAGAATGGAAAGAAAAATGATGGCAGAGTTATTCTTTAGAATGGAAATCCCCAATGAGAAAATAGACTATCTTCAAGATCTTCAAGAAAGAGCAAGAATGAGTGCTGAAAGGAGTATCGAGGACGGCAACGGCGACAGCCCACTTGAGCAATTTTCCATTCACCCATTAATTCCCATGAAGATGGGCAACTTTTATTTCTCATTCACAAATCCATCCTTGTCTATGTTGCTAACTCTCGGTTTGGTCCTACTTCTGCTTTTTTTTGTTACGAAAAAGGGAGGGGGAAAGTCAGTGCCAAATGCTTGGCAATCCTTGGTAGAGCTTATTCATGATTTCGTGCCGAACCCGGTAAACGAACAAATAGGTGGTCTTTCCGGAAATGTTAAACAAAAGTTTTCCCCTCGCATCTCGGTCACTTTTACTTTTTCGTTATTTCGTAATCCCCAGGGTATGATACCCTTTAGCTTCACAGTGACAAGTCATTTTCTCATTACTTTGGCTCTATCATTTTCGATTTTTATAGGCATTACGATCGTTGGATTTCAAAGACATGGGCTTCATTTTTTTAGCTTCTCATTACCCGCAGGAGTCCCACTGCCATTAGCACCTTTTTTAGTACTCCTTGAGCTAATCCCTCATTGTTTTCGTGCATTAAGCTCAGGAATACGTTTATTTGCTAATATGATGGCCGGTCATAGTTCAGTAAAGATTTTAAGTGGGTCTGCTTGGACTATGCTATTTTTGAATAATATTCTTTATTTCATAGGAGATCTTGGTCCTTTATTTATAGTTCTAGCATTAACCGGTCTGGAATTAGGTGTAGCTATATCACAAGCTTATGTTTCTACGATCTCAATCTGTATTTACTTGAATGATGCTACAAATCTCCATCAAAATGAGTCATTTCATAATTGAATAAAAACGAGGAGCCGATCGTTGACTTAACGTTGTTTTCTACAAGCCTTATTTTCTTTCTTGCCTCGGGTGAACTAGTAGCCGTGGAGGAAACTCCTATTATCATTGGTATTTGGAGAATGCGAAATGCGAGAGTGGAAAGACCAGAAGAGGGCTACTTCTGTTGTTCAGCTAATCGACGAGGGAGAAAGAAAAAGTAGATGAGCCCGGTTCTCATTCCAAGAGCAGTTCGATTCCAGGGCAGGGAAGTTCCATCTGGCATCTCCAATCTAACCATGCCGAACAGCACAAGTGGCATTGAGCAGGCAGGCGAAGAGCCTGGGATCTCTGGCGAGTATAGCAGCTTCACACCTTGACTCAGGGTCTTATCGGTTGTTCGGCGGGGTGCCTAAAGTCAAAATATCCTTGGATTTGGAAATGAGAAACCGCTCCAGGATCTCAGTTTGCTTTCGCCAGAGACCTCTTTATCTTAACGAAAAAGAGCTTTCTTTGTCGGGTCAGGTCCTAATCCCTTTTTTCCAGCTTGTGTGCTAGAGTAAGGATAAGCCTACCCTAAAATAGCCCTGTATGAGTAAGAAAAAAGGATTCGAAGTCAACTTGAAAAGCAAAGGAGTCAGGTGATAGAGTTACCTTGGTTCGTAAGTACCCCTCTTTATATCTATACTCATACTCTCGTGCCCTTTCTTGTAGTAGTCAGTCCACGTTCTAATCCCTTTTGAAAGAGCTAGAGATTGGAATAAGCCTCTAAACCCATGCCAGCAACTAGTTATTAAGCAAACAGCTAATCCACTCTTTAAGCCAGCGTTGTATGACTCATTCCCAGGTGCCATCGTCAGCCTTTTTCTAGAGTAAGGAAGTATGATAGAGCTATTTTAAGGAAAGGAAGGTTATGAAGTTTCGGCTCGACCTTGCAGCAAGTAGTTAGTAAGCTAATCCAGGTGCTAGAGTAGGGAATCCTAATAATCAGGTACAGAAGAATAATTTCTTTTAAGTCCCCAGGTGTATGATAAAGGGTAGCGGGAAGTGGAGTCAGCAGGGAAGCGCGCAAGAGCTATAGCTAGTCCCCTGGTTCTATTAGAAGTAAGATGAGAAAGAAAGAAGGAAGGCGCGGAGCGTTGTACTCTTTCCGATTTTTTTGGTTGAGGACTCATCATCCGGGTACTCAACAACAAGAGGAATCTAATTCTCATTTGACTTTCCCAGAGAATACAGGGCAAGATCAGACTCTTTTTATATTCTATCTCCCGCTCCTAAGGAGCCAACCTTTCCGATAGCTGCTATCAGTTCTCTCCTCTGCCTATCGGTCTTAACCGAGTACCCAAACTCCCAAACGCCTATTCGTTTCGTTTTAGTTCTGACTTACTTCACATCCGAAACTCCGTCCCGCTTCGAGGTCAAGCTATCGGACTTAGTTGCATCTTCGGACCTTTCCCTATTGGCTTCGTCAACTAGGCTTGGAAAACAGCTGATATGCGACATCCCTATCTCATAGCAAGTCGTGTCTTGTCTTACTTGCGAAAATTCCATATAGTGATACCCGAGCTGATAGGTAACTAAGGCTGAAGTAAACAGAGATGGGGGATCCAAGGAAATAGAGTCAAAGAAAACAGGAAAGAAGCACAAGGGGCGAATCCGAGTCTCCAGACTCGGATTCGCCAGTCCCTTCCTTGACCGGACGACCATCCACTTGAAAAGGCTAAGGTATTCCTAAGTACGAAGCAGGACCTAGCAGTACGAGACGGCGGGTATTGCCTATGTAAGTCGGATGGCGTGTCACTCCTTAACTGGTGGGATTCCGATACTACATTAGTCGCTCGGAAGTCCCGGTGGTGACTGCTCTTCCAACTCCCTACCGGAAACAATGGGAAGGAAGGTGAGCATGCCAGGTGAAGAAAGAAGATAGACCGGACCCTGTACAAGATCCTTTTACCAAAAGAGGAGCTGTTAAAGGCGCTTCAGAGACCAACATAGTAGCAAAAGACTTGGTAGTGGGCGTGAGAGCGATGACGAGCAAATGAACGGAGTGTACGGAGCGAGCACTAGAGAAAAAAACCTCAGAACGGTTAGGTGTCTTCCTGGTGCCAATTCGAAGACTGACATCTTACAACATTGCTTCAAAGAAAGAATACGCCAACCGTGCCCAAAAGAAAGAGGAAAAGTCCCACGGCACGGAAAACTCTTTGTGCTTGTATGAATGAATGCTTCTCTCGGTTTGGACATCCGGAGCGAAAGCACGGTCCAGGTCAGCCTGATCCTCGAGACAACTATCAAAAAAGTGAAAAATCGCGACTTAACAACCTTTTTGAGTCCCGCCCGAAACTCTCATTTCTCTGGTTCGATCTGAAAAAAGAACTCTTTCCTTCCTACAGCCAGCCCTAAGAAGCCTATAATAGTTGTGAACCCTTTCTAGTGATGTTTACACTTTTCGTGAACCTATTCATTCCTGCTCGAAATGTTCTTCGCTCGGTATGGCACAATAGATAAGTAGTTGGATGAGCCCAAAAGGGCAAGAACTAGTGCCAAAAGGTAGCATTCCTCTTTCTCTTGGTTTGTTTGTTGGACGGTGCGAAAAGGTTAGCTCGGTTCTCGCCTGGATCGATTAAGTAGCTCAGGTCAGCCCCTTGGTATGCTAAGATCAGTATCACGCGATTGATCATGGTATGGTTCCGCTCGTCCCTTCCCATGGTATGGTAGGCTAAGCCGGAACGAGAGAACTGCGCTTGTTCACACCATCCACGTGAAAGGAAAGCTAGTCGAACTAGAGCGGGAAGGTCTAAGCTAAGACCAGATTCTGTAACAGCAAAAGCAGCACTGACTTCTTTCTCTTATACCGCCCCTGCCTTGCTTCTTACCGCTCCGGGGGAAGATCCTTTTCTATTCTACTGCCTGGCCAGTGAAGAAGGCATCTCTCAAGTTCGAATGCTTTTCTGCTGTTCAAATCAAATCAATCTCCTCGGTAAAGGACTTTGGTTTGGCTATTCTTCGATCTCGAAAGAGTGAAAATCCCCTGACTTATTGATGCGAGCATAGCTAACGCTTACCTTGAACTTTCTTCTTTAAAGCCACAAGCCGGGAACTCAATTAAATCATTTAGCTGATCTACGACCGTACCTTGCTTTCTTTGCTTTCGGGCGATGCCCCTACTAAACTTCCTTAAGTCATGCCCTTACCACCAACAGCAGTTATGCCGACAGTGGCAAGAGCTTCTTCTTGTTCTTCACTAATTCCGGCTAATTGGCCGCTTTCAGAGGGTGAGAAACTCCTAGTGCTAATCTCTCTAAGAAGGAAGAGCCGATTCGTAATAGCCTTTCTTTTCTCTTCCCTTGAACCGGGTCTGGCTGAGCCCTTCTGTCCTCCCCCTTGATTCATGGATAGAGCATTTCTCTTTCCACTCCTCATTTTCTTTCACCATACCCCCTCACACTTATTGAATTAACTTACTATTAAACTGGACTTATCATGCAAATTTTCCTATGCATCAACTACCCTGGAAGAAGCCTTAGTCAATGTACCATAAGGTCTTTCCTTTCCAATCTGGTTCATGGGACCCTCAGCTCCCGTAAGTGCTATCTTTCGAAACTAGTGCAATCAAACAATCAGTCCTTCGCCTTAGTAAACTAGCTTTCTAAGCCAGTATAGGCTTGCTTCGTATAGGCTACACAAGCTAGGGTAGGACGTGGATCGATCATGACGAGAAATGCGTAATGTAATTAATAGAAGAGTCAAAGTCTATCCTATTCATCTTGCCTAGGCATTTTAGCCTTCCTCTCCCATGAAAAGAAAATGTGACTCGAAATGAAATTTCGTAAGAGAGGGACACCTCCCCTGTGCCTATGGAGTAGGAAGTCTCCCAACGAGAGTCAGTCCGTACGAGAAATTCCTGGTTTTTTCTTCAATTCTTTCGTCCGTAACTCACCTTCTTCTCTTGTCTTTCGGACCATAGGAAAATAGGTTAAGGTTTTGATGCATAAGGTGGAGAACTTTTAGCAGGTATTAACGGGGGTTTGAGGCATTTCAAAAAAGATTTTTTCCATGATTAGAGAGATGAGACTCGAGCTGTTTTCATGCCAGCAAGGGAGTCGGGATAGATAGGACAGGATAAGCTAGGGCCAGGGCCAGTTCCCGGTCTCCTTATGCTGTAACAAGTGTTGGAGCGAAGGCGAAGGAATTTTCCAAGTTCTTCTCTATCTGACTACCAAGCAGTTGATTATGCAACAGGTGCTTAGCTTATACTTATAGTATAGTAAGCGCTATATTGATCTTTCTTCTTTCTAGCAGTCTCAATGAAGTAGTCCCTTATTAGGCTCTCAGTGTAAACCTAGTCTCATGCTCGTGAGATGACCCGACGAGTCAGTTTGAAAGAAAGCCATATGAGTCAAGGGCTAAGGCTAGATCAAGTTAGTTTGATTTTGAATATTATAGTGTAGTATGGTCGCCCTCTAATGCCTTTTCCCTTACATCCCAAGAGGCTTTTCCCAAGGCCGGAAGATACTTACCTTTTTCAGTTCAAACAATTTTTTAGGAGATTTCCAGTTTGATTCTATCTATAGGGAGTAGCGATGGGCAAGCGAGTAGGTATAGATTCCCCGCCCTTTATGTTATGATATGAATGAAGCATGGAAAGGAAAGTCGCTCTCTATAGCTAATTAGAAAGTCTCCTCTCCTATGCCAATCATCAGTTACGGATCCCCGATCTTATTACGATTACGCAGGATCAAGCAAAAAGGGAATTCGTGATCCCAGTAACCGCTCTTGGGCTATCTTATTGCCGTAGAAGGAGGGCCCTACCAATTTAGCTCTAAAAATAGATAGTTAGGAATTTGGATGCTAAAGGGGTTGAGTTTGAGCTCTCCCACTCGATGAGAGGGAAAGTTAGAAGGCTAATTCAAAAGATTGAGCTCAATGTATAGATCCGAGTAAGATTCATGTGCTGCATCGATTGAGGGACCCGCTTCACATCCATCCCAGATACCAGAGACCCTCTATCATTCAGTGAGATCGCTCCTTGGCTCTTTAAACTGAGCTAAGTCCAACTCTATAAGGAGAGCCTCTGAGGGAAATATCATTTAGAGGGGCCGCTTGCTCTATTCTCGGATGTAAAGAAGGAAGATGAACCCACTTTATTAGCTCCACAGAGGCATGAGCAACCAGATCCCGTTACGATAACACGCTTGGACATGAAGACTTAAGCTCCCATTATGTCGGGTCTTACTTACTCTAATTGAACTCTTCCGTGATGGTCTAAAGCCTGTACTGGCGGCTATCCGTCTTCAACCATCATGACTGCTAAGGGTCAATCACCTGAATCAAGGCCAGAGGCGCTGTTAAGCCCTAAGATTGATGATGCTCCTGTGGAGAAAGGCCTGTAAGAGGGCGATCTGGCTAGCTTCGATCTGTTCCCTTGCTCTCCTCTAGCTTCAAATCCCTTCATTAGACGCATTGAGCCCTATTACATCTCTTTTTCTTGGAAAGAAGTAGATCTCACTGCTTAGCGAGTGGAGAGTAAGCACTCGGATTATGCCGGTGCCTTGCTTGGGAATGCTGACTTGAGTATGCTAGGATTGGAAGCTAATTCAACTAGGACCTGTTGTCTTTCTTTTCCTTAAGGATTGAATTTGGTAACGCGATTCAGTAACTCGATCCTAATACTATAAAAGTAATGGAGTGACTAACCCCATCCCCAGTCTTGACACAAATGGGGTTTCAGACTTAAAGAAAGCCTATAAACTTTAGGGGGGGAAGCTCAAAGAAGAGGAAAGAAACTGAGTTGACTTACTAAAAACAAAGAAGGCTTTGACCTTTCACGCCGCCCAATTCGTTTGCCAGCATACGATTCTCTAGTATGCTCGGATTGCTATTACCCTACTGACTTTCTTTCCATAGGAGATCTGCTTGCTTCCCAATACGAGTGGCGAATGCGTGCACCTCTTTTATGTGCCTCGCATGGTTAGTCTTTTGGGATGATGAAATATATTGAAGATCCTTTTCTGAAGTGGATGAATCGATTCTTGAATAAGCCCTCGCCATGTCCAAGTCAGCTAGTCATGAAACCAATCTCGTCCGCTTTGATCACTGTCTCCGAGTATGCCCTTCCACTTCCGGTAGTCAGAGAGGTAGCCGATAGTCGGAACAAGAGGAACTCTAGCTTGCACTCGAACTCAAGCAGCGGATTCTCTAACAGTAAGAGCGTATTCGTCCTAACAACGTATTTTATTCAAAAAGAAGTCGATTCGTGGCAAATAGGGTGTGCAATTGAATCATCATAGTCATCCCGTCGAATCAGCTCTTAGGACCGGAATCGTAGTTGGGAATAACTAATGCTTGCCCTTAAGAATGAAGAGCACAAGAATGAATCTTTCAATATAAGGCAAGGCTCGTTAGAGGGGGATGCAGGGAATTGCTACTTCTTATTCCTCCCACGGCTATTCCTCTAGTCGAAGGAGTACTAGGCTTCCCGAAAGCATTGATTGAATGTCCATATCGCCATCTTTAACAACTCGTTTTGAGCTGTAATGTAAGCAATTGTTAGCAAGTTGAAAGAACGATAGGAAATTCAAACCAGGGTTACCAGAGGTAAATGACTGTCGGCAAATGGGTACCTTATCTTATGTTGATTAAAAAAAAAAAGTCAAGAGCGGATAAAAAGAGCTACAGGGGAGGAAGAGGAAAGGTGCTAGAAGACCATACCATAGTAAGAGGGAAGAGTAGCGCATCTCTCTCTCATCAGTGGAAAAAGAAGCCTGGAATCTAGCATGTGGATTCCAAAGCTGTGCCAAAACAGAGGCCTTTGACTACGCCTACCTCACTCAGTCTCCATCTGCGATAGCATTTAGAACGGGGCTCTTTCACACCTTCTTCGACCTGGCACTCTGCCTTACACCTGGGATTCCCAACTTCCTCCCATTTCAATAGATAGAACAGAACCTTTCCCATTCCATTTCATATTCTATTTGAGAATTCTTTGGACGTGTTAGCTGCAAGTCTTCTTTCAGCTTCTTTGTCGAGCTCACTTTCGAGATATTCATTCTATCTTAGCCGAGCACCAATACAGGCTTCCCACCACTCTGTCGCTCTTATATTTTCCATATAGGCTGGATGAAACAATTCAATGAGATGGAGTGGGCAGGATAGCTGACTCTTCTAAATCTAAAGATTGGAGATCGTCTCAGATTGGAGAGCTTACCTTCCTAGGCTTTAGAGTGGTGGAATTGCTTGCAAAGTAGGGAACTACTAATGGACAGACCAAACCGCATAAGACTACTGGAATGGAAAGAAAGATAAGGCGATGCAATCGTAGTAATCTACAGGGGACGAAGATCTTATTTTGAAAAGCGATTCGTGGATGAGGATGAACGAAGAGCTCAAAGGAAAGAGCAAGGCGCTGTTGCTACGCCCTAATTACACTAGTCTAGTGTTAAAGGAAAGGGGCTGTTGCGTTGCGATTTCATAAAAAAAAATTATGGTAACTATTCCTAGAACAGTCAGACCATACATCCTAATGACGTTAAGTCACGCAGAGGGAAGGGAGGTAGCACGGTAGCGGTATATTGATCCGGTACGTACGGAGAAATTCCATTCTTTTCCGCAGAAGCAGACTAAGAAGCTCTTTCGGAAGCAGAAGCAGACGAAAGAATTCGGCATATACATCCGCTTCGGCATCAGGCGATGATTCTGAAGCGTTGGCATAATCGGAAGAAAGGGCTGAACAATCCGAGCATGCAAGATCAGATAGGTAGGCCCACTCATATTCATTAGGAAAAAGTGCTCACGGCTCTCGTACAGCTGGTACATGTCCTTTCCTTTCTGGGAGGCTTGCTGAAAGAAAGTAATTCAACTTGTGGCCCGGGGCCAAAGCCCTTCAAGAGAGAAATGGTCCCCTAAAGGGAGCAAGGCTGGGCTTTACTTATTGAAGTTGAAGTTCATCTTTCGCGTAGCATGGTGGGTGGGCGAAGGTTTCTTCTCTCTTCGACGTCTTAAAGGGCGTAGCATTCAGATTGAACAATTTCACCGCCAATACTGTAACTGGGGCTCTAACGAATCATGCAAAAGAGGACCTCTTTAGGGATAGGAGATGGAATCTGCGAAGTCTAGTCTACGTACGAAAGGAAGAGGTTCTTGTCTCTACCAAGCGGAAGAGGAAGAGGAAGGAAGTGGTAAGACTAAGCAGGAGAGGAAGCGCCGTCGGTTCACCAAGCAGGATTGGAAGCGCCGTTGGTTCAGCCCTTTCAGCAGTTCGAGTTTCGGCAGCAGGAGTTTCGGAATCAGTTGAATAAGTCAATCGGTACTTTAAGTCTGAAGCCAGATCAGATTGAGTGAATACCAAGTTTGATTGAATCTACCCTCCCCTTGGGAGCCTTGGTCTACTAAAGGATGTAACGTCATTGAAAGAACCAGTGACCGAGAGCGAGACCGGGCGATCAAGAAGAAGGCGCGTACTAGCCTCGATAACAAGTAGAATGAGACCCATGATCGGATGAAGTAACCTACGTAGACCAGCTCCCTACTAGGGTGAAAGCGCATTGGCCCTTGGTTTTTTTCGAATCTCTAACTGGTGGAAGAATGATAGACTAAAAGCAAGCATGAAAAAGGAACTCCCGGATCACTCACCGAATCGAGATGGGCGGGAAACTAAGATGTAAGGGATCGTTGAGAATCACTCTGTCTTCCAGCCAGTAGCGAGCCGGATGCTTCCCGCCTTTCCAGAAGGGAGTAGAGGGACGCCCTTTCCTGTCCTGGATGTCACTCACTCTATCTAGTAAGAGCAAGCAAAGCAGTATCGTATCGAGCCGGGGGGGAGGCAGCCTTTCTAGATAGTAGTAGCCGACCGAATGCCCGACTGCAGTTCCTGGATTCACTCCGGTAACCAACTAAAGACAGCATTCCCAGCCCCTTATGTGTAGGGCAGTTAACGAAAGCCAGTAAGATCTCTTTTCCAGCTTTTAGATTGTCCTTAGGCTTTCTAGTCCCCGGCCTGTTCCCTCAATCTGATCTGGAAATCGAAGACACACATAAGACAGCCCGAAAGATCCTGGAATCTCCTTTGGCTATTGACCTTAACCCTGTTGGTCGAGCGGATGAGCTAGAAGCGGAAGAAGCTCCTGTCCGATCCTTCACTTCAGTCCCGTATAAAGAAGCTGCTCCGGTCATCGTAACATCAAGTCGGCGATTCCCTTCCTCTACCTACGCTACGGTTACCGGCTTTCATAAAGCTCTTTGGGCACTAGTTCCTAAAACCTCTATCTATCTTACTCCGGGCCTTAACCGAAAGTTTAAAGCAAGAAGGCCTATGTAGCTTTCGCTTCTCACCTCACTAAACCGCAACGTCTCTCGGACTTAAGGCATTGTAGGTAGTCCCGTCGCTTGATATGGAAGACTTGATCACCGCTTTTATGTCTTTGATACAGGCAGCCCTCTAGGGTCACAGGTCGCGTTGGGTTGGCTACGAAGCCTTTCTCTGGAAGCCGTCATAAAAAGCTACAGCCAGCTAGCAGACAGAGCTAGTATCCATCGTTCAGATACAGTTTGACTCTTCCGATAACAGAACTGGTGTCAACTAAGCGAAGAAAACAAAAGAAGATCGTCGAAGGCTACAAGACCGAAACCTGGAACCGAAGGACTTCTTTGCTAAGGAAGCAAGCGAGAAAATAGATATGGGAGAGGGGCTTTGCTCAATCCGTAACCAATCGATTTACTGGATGGAAGAATGGAAAGCTACAAAGGTGTTTACCGAAGCGTTGACCAAGAACAAAGAACAAGAGCTAGAATGAAAGGAATCGTAAATGAACTCGACTGATATAGTATAAAGAATCCGAGGCAGTTTACTCCCCCGACCCTCATAGGCTCAGCTCAAAGCAAAGAAAGATCCATCCCTCTCCCTTACGGTTTCCTTACTTTAGCCTATTAAGATTAAGGGCTTTCCTTACGCTTTCAAGCTAACTAGACAGGTAGGGAATCCCCAGGTAAGCCAAGCAAGCGTATTCTCTATTCCGCGCATCGGGGCGATTTCCCTAGCCAATGCTCTTCTCTATAGCTAGTACCAGTCCTTTTCAAAGGGAAGGAATGAAATCGTAGGAATTCAATCAATAGGGAAGATAGCCACACCCACAGACAGAACAGAATAAGTGGCAAAAGTCAAATGGAGGCAGAGATCCTAGAAGTGAAAACCCGGTTTTTCGGGGATACAGCAGTTCTTGCTTTTGTTTCAGAAGCTGTGATAGAGGAAGCTGCTCTTTTCCTTGTTTCCACTGTTGAAGAAGTGGAATTCGCTTTGGTCCTATTTCTTCTTTTAAGGTTGTTCTGGAACTCCTAAGCCCTATGCGGGAATCCACACTAGTGGGAAGACTCGGCCTCTCCCAAACCACACGCACAAACTTAACAGACCAAAGCTTATGCGCCACTGCTTGCCCTGATACACGAGGCTCATCCACCGCTTTTCTTATATATCTAATTCCCCACTAACCGAATCTTTTATTGTAGCAAATGCTGAAAGGGCGGCCTTTTGACTCCGTCAAGCGGGCAGTACCCCTGTACAATCGCAAAGTTCAAATGTGAGGTCCAACCCCTCTCTAAGAAAAGATAGAAATGAGAGATTTCCTTTGGCACCATAGCTCCTTGGCCCAGGCTACTCATTCATTCTTCCGCTCCCCTTATAGCAATATCAGAATCTTTCAAGTCAAGTCTGCTGCTTATGCCCCAATAATGGTTATCTGTCTCGGCTAGCTGTGTGTGTTCCCTGCGACACTTCTTCCTTCACCAAACCAACTGCTTTCCCATTCCCCGATTCCCCGCATCAGCTTACGCTTCTGCTTGTTCGGTAAACCCGAAGTGAGTCTTCCGCATTGAGTACGGAGATTGGCTGTTATTGCTTGAAGCTCTCTCATCTTTTTACGTGTTTGTCTTTAAAACAGGTGATTATCCGATCGGGCAATAAGTTTAGTATACGAATCGGTGGTTTAGTGGCCGGGCTTAAGCAGGTGAAGAAAGCGGATTCATTAATTCTCACATTGGTGGCGGTGCTCAACAACAGAGTTTACTATATGTAGAAAGCCCAAACAAGGAAAGGTCAGTTCCACTTAGCCCAACCAACTAAAAGATCCGCCAATGCCAATTAGGAAACCAGCTCAGATCTACCCGCTATAAATTAAGATAAATTACACCAAATTTATAGAGGGCTAGCCGCTTAAGATTTCTCTAGCTTTGATAGCTTACTGTAACAGCCACTGACAGATAGGTAAACATCGACCCTTAGTCTATTCCAGCTAGGGCAGATTGAAAGGATTGAATGTAGTAATTCATCTCTAGTATAGGCTTGCAAAAGACCGGCTACACAAGCTTGGCTCCAGGCTAGATAAAAGAAAAAAAAGAATTCCTTATCTTGTCGGAATGGGAGCAGCTATTTCATTCGCATCTGGCTTGACTGAAAGGATGGAATGGACTGAGAACGAGGAAGTCCTATCGTGCTACTGGCTTTGAACCGGATTGCTAACCAGGTTCGATGGGCAGATGGAAGGCCCTGTGCTCTATCAATCTAGTCCGTCTCTCCATCAGCCTTTCCAGCAAGCGAGCGAGTGAGACTTACGCTTGAGAAACCCGGGTCGGGTACACTGAATACAAACCCATTTTTTGCGTATAGAAAGACTCATACTAGTTTACCTATATGCTTAACACATGCAATTCGAAGCCGGACTAGTTCGACTTAAGCCATTCCGTATCCGCTTGTTTTCGGGGCGAATCTACAAAGGTCAGAAAGAAAAAGGGCGACTCTATCTCTTAGTTAGCCAGGATTTAAACCTCTCTCCAGAAAGCAAGCAAGCTGAGCAGTTCTCACTCTGTCCGGTGACCAAGAAAGCTTAAAGAATGCCGTAAAGTGATCACAGAAAATACCGATTCACCACGTTAAAGCGGGCTTAAGGTAAGGCAGGAAAGACTGGCGCCGAAGGATATGTTTTGAAGAAAGAGATCCGCAGGCAAAAGTCTTGAAGAAAGGTAGGTAACTAAGGCTGAAGGAAGCAGCAGACTAAAGCAAAAGCCGAAGGTAATGCTGATCCAAGTTGCGTCAGGGGCGCGTCTGGTCCTATCGTATATAAGATTGAGGTTGCTTTAGGAGTGATTTATCCCTCTAACTGGAATTCTCATAAGAGAAGAAAGCTCCGAAAAGAAAAGGCCTTATACGTGTCAGGCTGGTGGATCTAGTTGCTTGTAGTTTTCTTTTTCTTCATTGAGATTGGGTTAGTGTTCAGTGTACCCATAGAACGATACAAGATCGAAAAGAATGCAAGTCCGGTTCGTGCATCTTTCTCCCATTCTGTTGTTGGTCAACAACCAACAAGGCAACCTACAGGAGAGGGATGGTGGCATGCTTATCAAGAAATAGGCGCATTATCCGCTTAATGCTATGCCAATTCGATTTTCAAAAGTGAAGGTTTCGTAGAAAAATCGTAGACGTCGCCCTCATGCTTAACTTTATAGCGCCTTTCCAAAACGATAAAATAAGGTATTCAACTAAGACGGCTAATAGGAGATATGTAACACAAACAGCACGAGAACATAGTGCATGGAGATGGGCAATTGAGACAAGGGAGCTCACGGCTTTCCATCCATGAGCGGATAAGCAGCACAAAGACACAACCAAGAAGAGAGAAAGAACAATTTCTAGTAGATAGGATCATGCAGCTATATCGATCGTACAGTCGATCATACAAAGAGATGCTTTTACAGACACCTCTCACTACATGAAAGAGACGCCACATCAACTTTACATGCACTAACAAAACACACTACAAACAAAGACACTTAGCATAGGAGTCTATCTCCAGTAAGCATAGGAGTAGATCTCCACCAAACAAAGACAAAGAAAGCCATGCATTAAAACACACTACTTTGCGTCGCTTTTTAGGACGACTTTCGACTTTCAAATTTCATTCTCCTGGTCCCCTATTAGTCAAGGGGATGGCAGCCTGCACGATGAGTGCCTGCTGTTCTTCCAGCAGGCCCCTCTTCCTCTCTTCGAGAGCTATAATTTGCTCCCGGAGAGAGCGCATATGACCTTTTATGACATTAGGATCAAGGGGGGGCATATGCTCCCAGAAAAGAGCAAGCCTTTGCGTTAGTCAAGGGCTTGCTCTTTTCCACCTGCTGTATTTCTTGCTCAATGCTAGAAAGTCTGTGCATGAGATCCATGGTTCTTGCCGACTTCTAAGTTCGGCCCCCTCTCCCTATTTATAGGCGTTGGAGGCCCTTAACCCCTTCCGTAACATGGATCATTTCAAACCAAAATTATTGAACCAATCCACTAGATTGAAGTGCGCTGAAGCCGTACTATAGTACGAAAGGCCCACCCCCCGCGAATAGTCCATTGTTTTTCGCCACGCGGCCTCGAGGCTTTCCTCGTCGAAGAGGAGGCAATAAGAGAGCGCATCTGTCAGAGAGTACTCCACCACGACAAAGCACGCTCAGTCAATCGTCAATCTCCAGCCCTCCAGTACAAAACCCATGTGTCGATCCACTGGCTTCGTCGTACCCTGCCTACTCGTCTTTCACTGGCCCTCCCCAATCTATTCCCACCCACCGCCCTCCCCTCGGCCAATCGTCACTCGTCCGTCCTTGCTTAGGCTAGGCGATCGAACCCTATTTATTGATTGATCTGATCAGACGCTTGCTTTTTCCCAGTCCAGTACAGCACGAGCTCTTACAGCAAGCAGCACTACCTTTGCAGCTCGCTCTGTCAGTCCACTAGCAATTACTGTCCACTAGAAAGACACCTTTACTTTAAGAAAGATGAGAAGACGTCCGAACAAGAGTGAAACAAGAAAAGCAGGCGTGCTCTCTCTTATTATACCACCTCCCACTTTTGGCGCACTTGCTAAGCGCTTTAGTCAGATCAGCCTTACCACTACAAGGCCGCGGGTAAATCCATCTTTTTTTTTTTCAAAATAATGAACGACCGCAACGACACGTGGCGCGTACGTAGCCCGTTCAAGGAAGTCATTCTCCCAAGAGAAGCCTTGTTGAGATAGGAGACGGTTAGCTCTTAAAAAGCAGCAGCGGGGTCAAGCGGTAAGAGCGAATCCGCTTATTAATCGAAATATGTGATTATTTCATCCTTCTGTCCCTGATCTATATCAGCGCATGGGTTCTCTTTCACTTTACAACATTCTCATTTTTCGTTAAGACGATTGTCATCTTGGAACAAAGAAAATGTGAGCCAATCTGATCTGCTGATATTAAGCAAATAATGCTTGCTTTTCAGAATCATATCTTGCCCTTATATGATATGCTACCTCTAATAAGAGAATCCACTGTAAATTAAATGCAGATAGAAGTCAAGATCTTAGTGATATTAGGTAAGTAGTATAGACAGATATCAAAATTTGGTCAAAGAATTGAGCGCATTGGGCCAGATGAAGAACTATACTTTTATTTCATCTTGAAGTGGCTTAGTTTAGTTACTTACTTAGAGAAGAATATGCCCCCTATCAATGCGCCGTTCCGAAAGACAGAATGCATATTCAGTATCTAAAGGAGGCGAAAGAATGAATTGAGTGATGACTTACTCACAATAACAGCCCCTGTCAAGCTCTCTTGACCAAAGACCATCCTTCTCTCCACAATAAGGGGATTGAAGCCGCCAACCAGTGGTGTCAGGGTTGGATTGAACCGCGAGCGAGCCAACCAGAAGGGAAGATTAATAACTTGTTATCACCTTGGTATAGTTAGGCAGTTTCTTTTCGAGGCTTGCACCCCGGATCAACGGTATCTACACCGAGTGGGCCAAGATTTCGAAAAGAGATTCTCGCATAATCTATGAAAGATCTTCCGACCCTGGACAGACCCCCCCGGTTCTTACACCACGGGAAGGTGGGTACAGAGAACTCCAATTCAACCAAACCACAGCTTCTAACACATTCTCTGAACTCACGAATTCCACAATCAAAAGCCCATGCCCTCTTCTCCGACCTCGGTACCCGGCACCAAAGGTTGAATTAGCAACCACCTTCACCCGCGTCAAGGGGGTGACTTTCCATCTTATATCTCATATGCTGTAAATCCATGATCTTTCCAATATAAAAAAATGACAGAGCGCTACAGCTTACTTGGCAAAAAAAGACTTTGAATCCATTTTTACATCTTCGGAACCTCTGCCGATTTGACTTTCTCTGAACCATCGGAAGCAAACAATTGCATCTGTCACATTATTAACATGACAGAAATGGAAGAAGTTCTCAAATCCATGCATTCACTGAAGGCTCCAGGCCCCGATGGTTTGCCATCCATCTTTTTTCAATCCAGCTGGTACCAAATAAAGAATTATGTTACAAAATTCATGCAGGATATCTTTCATTCGGGCTCTTTGCAGCCGGGGCCCACACTCACTCATTGCTCGCCAGCTTTAGACCCAAGACGAAAGATTGTGAGGACCCATCAGATTTTCGGCCAATTGGACTATGCAACGTGGCATACAACAAAATAACCAAACTTTTAGCCAACAGGTTGAAGCGGGTCTTTCCCTTAAACAAGGGAGTTTATGAGTCGCGAAGGCAGATGTAACAATGGTCCGAATCAGATGTCTTTAGCATATGAAAGATGCCACTTTAAGATCGCCTATATGCCTAACTAAGGTGTCAAAAAGATCATAAGTAAGCAGTTTTCTTTCCACGATTTGATTCGCATAACCTTGCTTGCCTAGGTGAGGAGTGCCATATCTCCGAATGAAACGAATCCCTATTATGGTATGGAAGTACCAATCTGGCAATGACAACATAGGTCCGTACAGACTTTCTTTGAGATGGAACCAAAGCGAGAGAGCGAAAGGGAGAGGCTGGCTAGGCTTTAGTTGGATATAGTAGTAGTATAGTCGTGACTGTATAACATTCTTCTTCCCTCTTTTGATTGATGACCCCTAGGTCTTTCTTCCTCGGATTGAAGAGGTCCAGGACGCTACCGATGTTGTAGTGAGGGCTTCGATGGGGGAATCTCGTCGTCTGCGATCGTAGGGCCGAAGGTGTATCATCCGGCGTGTGTCAATCGGGATGAGTCCTTCTTCCGATCGAAGGGACGATGGAACCGCGATTGGCATATATTTAGTATTTGTGAGCAAGCTTCCCATTCTATGTGCTATACTTGTCCATGCTCTTTGTGATTGCACTTGAAAGAACTTTTGTGGAAAGATCAATCTCGCATTACATGGCTTCAGGCTGGAGATGCCAATACGACGTCCACCGTACCACTATAATTAGGAGATCAAAGAAGATGATATCTATTATAAAGAAGGCCGACGGGGGTGGAATGTACCAGTCGTGACAGCATTGAGCAATCTTTTATGGACTACTTCAGCAGTAGATGGGCGTGAACCGGTTCTAGTTGCCGATCCAGGGGAATCCTATAATGATCATACTAAGTAAGCTTTTGGTGAACTGGTCCCATTCGGACCATAGGCCTATGTTTGAAGACAGAGATGGGCAAGACGGATGGAAAGAAAGACAATGACCCGTGAGATTGGGGCAGTCCACACGCGCACGGCTGCTGCTGAGCAAAAGAAGGGGGTCTTACCCTACCCGATGAAAGCCAATTCTTCCTATTTAAGTCAAAGATGAGTCCTCATTAGATAGATGACAAGCATAAGAACCCTCGAGCACCAGTGACTACATAATGATCAATTCATCCATACCATTTTCGGGAGTCAGGTTCATCCAATGGATGAATTTCCAGGTCATTGAGTATGAAAGAAGCTAAGGGATCAGTACATGGTCTTACTATGTATGGAAAAGGGCTCTCGATCAGAGAATTTAAACCACTTATTGAGAGGGTGCATAGAAGTCATCCTAAGATAAGAACGAGGAAAGAAAGACCAACACCACTGCCAATCCAGGGAGGTCTCGCGCGTTGTTGCGCAAAAAGAAGGCAATGAAATATCACTTAGACGTCGGACTACCAACCCCGCAGATCCGTGCTGTAGATTGTAAATGGAGCCCCTACGGCATGGTTCACATCGACCCGTCGGCTTTTGAGGGCATTACATTTAGTACGGTTCTCTCTCTTGCGCTTTTAGGGCTCATATGAGTACACTACGGTTCTTTCCGTAATGGAAGTTCCTCGTCTGCTTTGGGGCTTTACGTAACATTATCTTTCGATTACATCGCCTTACTAAACTAGGTCTTAGGCCATAAGGAATTGTGCTTGTTAAAGTCAATAGGGGATGAAATGTCGTCGACTTCCCTTGATATGTCCTAACATAGTTGGAGGATAATAGTAGGGTTTCCAATGTGGTCTTAAAGATTCTTAGTCTTTCCTCTCGGCAGTTCGTAACCACTCCTAAAGGGGTCCTTTTGTCTTGTCTGCGATGCCCTTCGGGAACAACCGAAACAGACTCGGACGATCCTCTTGTTCCAACTTCGTCAGAACGAAATCCATCTTTTGATAATGGTACGTAGGGACCGGTCCTCTTAGCATGAGTGGAATCCGATCGCGAGCAGACCTTCTGTCAACCTATATGGATTAAGTTTCAGCCCCAAGTATGGACTATGGATTGGTCCAGATAGACCTGTGGCCACCAAAAGCTTAGTCTTCTTATTACTAAGATCATTCACCTGATCCCTTTGATCGTCACAGATTAAAGATTATACTTCCGAATTCTCATTCTCGATTATAAGAAATTCTTTTGTCTTAAAGATTGGACATGCCTAAAAATGCTTTCTTTCGACCATGCCATTGCATCCTCATGGTCCAAGAGATCGGATCAGATGAAGGCGACCGGAGGGAGGAACGACTATTGAAAGAAGGCGAATCGCTACCCTATAAATGCTGTGTCGCCTCATGAATAGAATCTTCTACTGAAACAGAATCCACAGCAATCGATGAACTGAGCCTGAGCCCACCTGCTGCTACTGATGAAAGTCCTCCCACTGAAAGAAATGGAATAAGCAACCAAAGAACCCAACCATCTCCTTGACCCGGCAAAGAAAGACTGACTGAAATGGTTTTTCAAAGCCCACTGGGGGCGAGTTCATTGGGGGCCTGCCCCTTCACCAACTTCCTCCTCTCCACCCTGTGCTCCTGCCTCTGCTTCTGTCGTGTCCTGCGCTGGTCCGGACTGCTCCACGCCAGCTTCAACCTCAGCTGCAACTCGGGGTGGTTCCACGACTAACTCCTTAATGTTAGGTGTCAACCCTGAAGCATCACCCACCACCTTTGAAGAAAGAGATGAGATCGTACGTGAGTTCAGTCCAGGAGCAGCAGTAGTCACCCCAAAGTCTGTGAGAAATGTAGTAGCTAGCCTAGACTTTCCCCTCTTTTCTCGGGTCTCAAATCAATGTAGTAGTTCTTGTCCGATGAGTAGGAGAGATTCCAATCGTGCTTTGCTCTCTCGAATACTTTAGCTAATCTCGACTCCGAGACTTGCCTGACTCTCCCGTGTGTATCCTTCCTTTGCTACCTTTTCTGTCCTATGATCATATAGCGAGAAACTATTACATGAGGATTTTGACTCGCATACGTACTTCACTGGACTCAATCATTCATTATACGACTGAAACTGTCTCTATCGAATGCTTGCTTTACTGTACTTAGACTGTTATCGTGCTTTATCGAAAGAAATTTCATGATCGTAATAAATCCGGTAATCAATCAAGGATGTGAGCCTTAACCCTCCTCTTCTTCGGTTATAAAAAAAAGTAGTAGTTCTTCTTGCCAGTAAGGAGTGAAGTGCAGGGAAGAGTCAACGTCGGAAAGTGCTGGGACGGGAAAGATCCGGCAGTGACAACACATCGGAAAAGAACTCGCACAAACAAACCGGTACGTTCGGTCGGAGGAGTCGCCCTTCACTCGCACTAAAGACTTTCTATTCATTATCCGACTGAAACTGTCCATAGCTTCCCGCTTTCTGTGATCAAAGAAAAGAGTGGAGTGTTGGGACGAGACAGATCCATCAGTTACAACATCGGTACCGTACCTACTATCATAACAGTCAGGCAGGCCGACTCTAGCCTATCTTACTCTATCACTTCACTCGCATCAAAGTAGCACTTTCATTCATTCGCACTCGTACTTCTTCCTTACCTTATCGGACTGACATCCTACGCACTTTCATTCAATAGTCCGTTGGATAGCTGGTTGTCTTTGATGAGCATTTATTTGTATTTCGATTTTATTACACAACTGTCGACGGCATATATCTGTGAGGAGATGAAAGCTTGAAAGAGTTACGGTAAAGCTTTCAAGCGAGCCCCTTCTTTCTTGTTTCATTCTCCTATTCACAAAGTTCAATAAGAGATAGAACGGTTCGCTTTCTTACTCTTTTTATTCTTGCTTTTCCAGGTCAAAGTACTCAGCTAAGAACGAGTCCAAAGCAGAGGATGAACCAAATGCAAGAGAAAAACCATCCATAGGGGGAAATCTTCCACTATGATCGGGGTGTGGGGAAGGATCCAAGGGGCAAATTCACAAAGCCATTGATGAAGTGAGATGGTCTGGCTCTAAACCCTGTCCGGTCGAGACCAAACCTTCCTTCCAGCTCTTAAAGGTCTATATACACGGCATTGGCATTGACGGATATCTCTTTTCGAAAGAAAGAGAGAGGGTCCCCATTCTTGTCCAATGACTTCTCCCGCTTAACAGCGCCTCCCTCCTTTCCCAGCACCCCTTACGCTTAACAGCGCCTTACTTATTGATGCGAGCGCCCCCCTTAAGTAAGCCTTAGGTAAGTAAGGGTCCCTCTCCCGCCCTACTGTAAGGGCGAGCGTTTACTCGCCCGCGGTACCCTGGAGGTCGAGCATCCCGCAGATCACGGGCCCCTATCCCTAACTTATTGATGCGAGCTCTTTTAGAACCTTCACCTTAGCCGTCACAAGCACCTGGAAGAGCCAACCACACTCGAAACAGGAACCTGCGAACGTAGTCTTAGGAGCTATATTGAATTGTATGCTCGCCTTTTGACTACTATATAAACGTCGATAAACTGGAACCGGCAGCGAGCAAGCCAGCCAGCTGGGTTTATAGCGAGATATCCTATTTGTTTGCAGCATTTTCTGGGGGGCTTGCCTTTTTTTTCATACGCGTTCTGAGGGTTTGGGAACATACGGAGCTTAAACAACAGGTTGGACTAAAGCAACCAGAACACAAGGAAAGGACTGCGAAGAGAAACTCGTAAACTCAATGGCAATCCCAAGCGAGCAGGGTCTCTTCCGACAACAGGCGCCCCTGACGTGCGTTCTTTTGATCCTAATCGAATCCCGGACATTCTGCTTTCGATAAGCCAATGTAGTTTGAGTCGGTCTTTCTACAAGTTCTTGCTTTCGTTCCTTTTTCTTCTTAGCAATCGCTACAAGCAACAGGGGCTTGCGATTGAGCTCTTGAGTTGTCTTCGTAGGAGCAGGTGTAGGAGCGAGCCAAGTTAGGTCAAGCCAGCAGGCGAAGATTGAATGGATTTGGTTTCGTTGATCGCGAGTAAGGTGCTTGCACTTATTGTTGAAAGAGTCTATATACAACATCCAATTTCCAATTTCATCGTATCGTTGATCGCGAGTTCAAAATTGATTCACTCTTTCTATATACGAGAGCCTCAAATAAAAAACTCTTCGAGGTCGATCGCAACAGGGAAAAAGTATAATAATGTTCTCCAACTCACAATAATAATGCTGCTTTGAATAATGATGTTGACAACTTTCAACTAATAATGATGCTTACTTTGCGACTCGCTCATAAATATAAGGATGAATGCTTGCTCGTAAACTCGCAATAATGATGATCTAGCTTGTCAACTCGCTCGCGAAACAGGTTCTCCAAGAGAGTTCTACAACTCACTCGCTATAAATAAAGGCTCTTAAAGATAAAAAACTCATATTGTGAACACGACCTGACCTTCCCAATGGCCGTGACTTGACTCACTGACTTCATATAGAAGATATAAGGGAATCTCTGGATTGCGTCCTTCTCTTTTCCAGTACAAGAGTGGTTATTTCCTGCCCGAGACGAAGGATGGATTGATTGCCCGACGAGAAGAGTTGACTGACCTCCAGGAAAGAGAGAGTTGTAAGCTTCTTTTGTTTTGTGGACCGCCTAGCAAAGTTCATATTGTTATTTCCATCACGGAAGCCAAGAATAGGTTTCTTGGTCTATACAATCCTCTGGTGAATTATTATTATTAATTAATAAAAGATTCCTGAAGCGTTCGCTTGAAGAGCCTTCTGTATCCTCCACCGCGACCTTTATCGTAGCCGAAACCAGTACATCACTCGCAAGCAATAAATAGGCCGTCCCTCTTTCCTTTGAAAGCCTTACCTTACCAACTGTCGGAACTGGAACTGCTGAAGCTGGAGTCTTTGCTTAGCAACCCAAACAAGGATTTCTTATAAAAGAACTGAGGCACATAAAAGAGTTCTTCCTTAGGCTTCTTTGAGCCAGTTACCGAGGTTTCCACCGCAGTTGATCTTATGAAGGAGACTTTTTTTTTGACCAGCGAAGTCTGTAACAACCAATGGCACTGTGTCCACCCAATAATTATTCTCATCAAAGTTTTATTACCTATTTTGATTCCAAGATTAACAAGTGTTTCCTTTTTAGTGATGTTCAGTTTGTTCCAATCTATTTTGAATTTAGATGTAACAGGGGTCTGCATTGTTCTTTTAATATCTTTGTATTGGGACTCAAACCATTCTTTATTGACCAATGCTTTAGCAAGACCCTTGTGCTTAATAATTTCCTTGCCTTCTTGAGACAGAATATAATAACTCTTTGGTGCTAAGAAGATGCCTTCAATTACATTGTATTCTAACTTAAACTTCCCTAATTCAGTTGATGATATTTCTTCTTCTGGAAGAGGACTGCTAAGAACGATAGAGTCAGTATCAGTGTAGTAACAGTCAGGTCTGGAAATGTATGGATACATATGAATCCGAGCACATGCTGTGACAGCTGCTGCCAATTGAACTGCTGATATCCTTGGAGGACACCAGTCAGAGTCGGAGACCTGCCCGGTTTTGCTCCAGTAAGTGACGATATAGTAAAGCTCGCTAAGCTTATCCGCTAAGATGAAATCACTATTCTTTGTCAATAAGTTATATCGATCATGATCGCAGACCTCAGTGATCGTGCATTTTGGGTTTATACCAAATCTACCGTATAGTGAGTTCATGAGTCACTTGTAAATATAGGACATCGCGTCATTACCTCTTCTCTTAGCCTCTTGTCTGTTATCATAAATAGTCTTTACAAAGCTGTCAAATGGACTATTCATCTTTTCAAAGCTGTAGCCTGAGAGAAGAGTGACCTGGTAGCCTATGTCGCGCGCATACTTCAATTCTTCGCTAAAATACACACCCACGAATTCTCCGGTTGGGAAGATTATCGTTTTACTTTTCTCATCCCTATAGGGTAAGAAAGGTCGAGTTATTGTTGGAGGACAGACAATATGAGCTTCAAAATATCCATACAAGCTGTCTATATCCTGACCTTCTAAATTACCATGCCAGACAGGCCCCAGGCATAGGAAATGTTTTCATGATATACGGATACAATGAGTTCACATCATAGTACT
This sequence comes from Hyacinthus orientalis, assembly GCA_031762755.1. Classification (NCBI taxonomy): domain Eukaryota; kingdom Viridiplantae; phylum Streptophyta; class Magnoliopsida; order Asparagales; family Asparagaceae; genus Hyacinthus; species Hyacinthus orientalis. The sequence goes on from JASKDU010000004.1 coordinate 61,795, forward strand.
TTAGATCTTCCCCTTTTGGTATATAAGTATCAGCATGACCTCCATAGTAAGCACGACGAATGAAAGTGTCTTCGTTCCGATTTGGGATATGGATAGGAAAAGTCTTAGGATCGTAAAAGTTTGTACGAAAAATAGTGAGAGCTAGCGAAGACAAGGTCAATTTTGTCACGATATCCACTTTGTACTCTTCAAAATAAATAGATTGAGCTTTCTGCATCACACCGCCTAACAAACGAATATCCTGTTTCATATATTCCAACAATTGTTCACGAAGAATCTTTAGATTCGACACTTGCACTTTATCATGTGGGATAGAGCCTTTATTTCCTAAGTGAGGACAGAGATTTTTTGCTAAGTTATCAAGACTACTCGTCAGCAGTGTAATGGAATCCCTTAGACGGAATAGCAGCTTCTTACCATGATAGACTGATAACTCGTAAAGCATATTATTCCTCATAAGAGGTATGAACGTGTACTTCACACCATGAGTAGCGAAATATTTCAATATCATCGAATCGTGAGATGAAAGTAAACAATTTTATGGATCTTTTTTAACAACAACAACTATACGTTCTATAAAGTCGAACAAGATCTTATTGCTTCGTTCTTCAAAGCTTGAAAATACAATTGTAGGGTAATCCTCACTCAAATATGTTTCAATAGATTCAGACAGATCATCACCTGGTCGAACAACTAAGAACCCCACTGCGTAAGGTACATGAACATCATTTAAGAGTAAAGTCTCTATATCAGCTACAATGAATGGCCGCCTTTGACTTGAACTCGCTTTGAGTGCTGTGAGATGCTTTGGGTAATGACGCTTACTATGGCCGATCGTTCTCGCTTCTCTAGGTGCTACCACCTCATTCTTGATGATGCATTCCATGCTAGCAATTCTCAGAATTCGAAATTGGGGCTATATGTCTGACCAGAGAAACCGACGTTTCACACTCCTCATTGGTAGGATTGGATTGTTCATCCGAATTTGCTCCTCGATCCGAGTCTCGTTTGATGAAATGAAGCTTACGATTCTGTTAGTGAGAAGCTCAGTTCCGCTTTAAGCCCGACAAGCGGGCAAGAGAACTAGGGTTGGTGTGGCTAGCCCTAAAGCAGGCAAGCAAGAGAGGTAGGCGCGGAAGGAAGTGCTTCCAGTCGATTGAAGCTGAAAAGACTCCCCTCCCCCGCTCGGCCCGTCATTCAGTTTCTTAGGATGGAGATAGGGATACGGATTTGGATGCCTCAGTGGATTCAGATCCTTGATTACGCAGATTCGTATGCCTATTTTGTTGATTACGATGCTGATCTTCTATTCGACGATTCTTTAAGGTTCACAAATTATTTCCTTTTATGCGGTTCGGGAGGGACCCCGGGACTGGCTATTCCTGGTTAAAGTTAAGTCAATCAGAAAGCCCTTACTTGTTATCATGGTTGCAAGCTGCATAAGAAGGGGTTGCTGGTTCGGGCGTGATGGCTCTCGGCTTTCGTGACATTTCTTTATGGCACTTGTACTTGTATCCCGCACTTTTTATCCTTTTGTTGCACAACCTTCTGTTGTGTAACTTCTCTTGTTGGTATCATGGATTTTCTTTTTTTTAGTAGTGATTGATTGACTTAACTTTAACCAGGCCAAGACTGAAGATTTTAGTAGATTTCCCGAGAGCGAAGGTGAGGTTTAGGATAACGAACACTTGTGTTACTCGTATATCTAGTACTTATGTTCTTGCTTTCCGAAGAGAAGGTTGTGCAACAAATTGACTTTCTCTCTTGATCAGTGGCCTAGATTTTATCCTATGTCACTTGAATAAGTTGAAAACCATTTTTGCCATATTTGACTTTTAAGCCAATTGGAGTCGACGCTCGAAACCAACCCGAGTTAAAGGGATGCGATAGATAATTCTTCATCTTATATTATGATCTCCGCGAAAGAGGTTTCATCTTCGGGCGATCACGAAGATTTAGGCGGGCCTGGAAGAGGGGGAACATGTCAAGTATCCGCCTGGGATCATGTCTTCTTAGGTTATTTGCAGGGATGTGAGGCGAGTGCTTCCCTTGACAGAAGCACGAGTCGAACGGCTTTCAATCTTTGCTAAATGTAGGTAGCAGCACTAGTATAGTAGAGTAGAGCATTGTTGCGTTAGCTTCTTTGCCGTCAAATCAAAAGGCGAGCAGTCTAAGTTATGTGACGATGCTTGCGTTCAGCAACTCCAGCAACCTTACGGGGAAAGGTGCTTTCGAGCCTATTTTAAGGGCCCCTATGCTACGCCCTGTATTTTTCTTCGCTCCGTAGTTTGCATCGTTTGCTTGAGCGCTCCCGGCTTTTTGGCTGAGCCGTATCTTGCTGCTCTCAACCCTTCCTTTGAATCCAAAAGGCCTATAAGTGTAGGGTTCGCCCTTACAACTATGGCTCCGCCCTCGCCTCAAGAAAGATAAGAAGATTGAGAATCTGGCTCGATCCAAGTTCATTCGAACTGATCCCATAGAAACTCGGTCTTTTACTGCAAAGCGGCGTCTGAATCTAGGCGCACCTATCGAAGAAGAAAACGCCCTCGTAGAAAGGACTGATGTGCACAAGTTAACTCGCAAGAATCCCAGGCATCAGGGAAACCCTCTTCAGCTGACTTCGAAGCATTGAAGAAGGTAATGGCAGAACTCCAGCAGATGATGCAGCGCATGCTTTTTGTTGCACAACCTCGTGCAACAGCAACAATTCAAGTCCGACGGCCTTCAACCGGCCCCATGGCTTCATCCACCAGTGGTACCATGCTACCCAGCGCGTTGCCCCACAATGGCCCGACGTCCTGCAGCTGTGGGATCAACTACATCTCCCCTACTCCTACGGAAGGAGCAAGATCAACAAACTAGGGCAAGAGAGCCCGATTCCCTGCTTCAAAAGCCTCCCCAGACCGGGCCAGAAAGGTCGTACCAGCAAGGTTGTGCAACAAATGCCTTCCATGGGCACATGTCAAAACTTTGGACCATACGGTCGCTACTAATGCCATTTCTCCTCCTCCAAGCCAATTTCAAACCCCTCCTAAAGCATCTACTCCGGTCCAGCAACCACAATCTCCCTTCAATCAGGCGGGACCTGCAAGTGGTTCCGATCCCATTCGGAGGATTCTTGTGGCAGCAACTGCTGCAGCTCAAAAGCCAGTTTGAAGAGATGAAAGAGACTTTTCGGGGATCGAAGCTCCCAAGAGAATAGAACAAGTGGAATGGAGGGAGAGGTGAACGTTAACTATAGGCGAAAGCCAGAAGGGTGCGAAGTACTCTCTAGACAAAAGAAAGACATGTAAACGATGAAGACTAAGACGAAGGCGGATTCCCGTTAGTCGACCCAACAACATACTCACTCAAAAGAGAGGGGCGTCAAGAATAAGGGCAAGCCAGACAGAGTTCGAGAGCCCTATGGATCTCGGTTGGTGATGCTAACACCAAATCGTTTTATGCGTCTATGGCGGGGAAGAAGGCCTATAATGGTATGAGAGTTTTGAAAGATGAAAGGGGCTCCATGAATAAAGATTCAGATAGCTGAGTTTGCTGTTGACTACTATAAAAGAATGGTTACTGCTGAACATAGGATGCAGATCAAGGAGTAAATATGGCCAAGGAGAGTACTAGAAGAAGATTCTAAAAGGCGGCTGAGCTGACATTACATTTTTTGAATATTAACAGATAAAATGCTTAGACCTGTGGAAAGGAACTGAAAATGAGAAGAGCTTCCTCCCGGTTAGCTGGACTAAGGTGTGTGTACCTAAGGAGGAGGGGGGCTCGGTGTGAGAAGGTTGGGAGACTGGAACCGTGCATCTTTGCTCAGACTGTTCTGGGAAATGGCCCGGGGAAGTAATGCTTTGTGGGCACAATTGCTTCGACAGAAATATCTGAAGAATAAGTCCATTTGGGGGGTTGAAGTAAACCCCACTTCTTCTTGGGTTTTGAGAAGTATCCTATCAGTTAGAGAGCTGGCTCATGGATGCATTAGACATCAAATAGGGAATGGAAAGGGCACTAAGCTGTGGACGGATCCTTGGTTACCAGAGGGAAGAGTCGTTTCTGTTTATAGAAGACGCTCTATTCTTTTTTAGAGGGTGATTGTAGAGTGGAGAAATTGATAAACCAAAGGAACACTTTAAGGTTGCCACCCCCAGTAACTATTCAAAATGAAGAAAGGGCAATGAGTTTTGTTAGTGCGTGCCCATCTTATATCTTCCACTAGTCTGATTCTTTTCTTAGGTTTAGGTTCAAGTGTAGAAGCAACCATATGGTAAGACAGAAAAAAAACTCGACCTCGAACGACAGAACTATGGTTACCCCCGAAACCGACATAAAGAAGGAACCGGTCCCCATGTCCCAGAGATGGATATGATTTTGATTGATTTGACGGACTCTTTAAGTTTGAGCTCTTCTCTTCCCATCGGAAGCATTACCTTCGTCCTTACGGGAAGGCTGTTCATAGAGGGTAATTGAAGACTGCTTTTCCTCTCATTATTAGAGAGTGTCCAAGGACCCTTCGAAACCTTGAATGAATACCCTGGTCCGCACCACTAGATGGATGGATAATTGCTAACTGGATAACATCTGATTGAATCCCCTATGAATGCCTGCCTTTCATGAATTCCCTCCCTTAAATTAAAGGCTGGAGTTGATCAACGGATACTGCTAAACCCTTAGTCACTGGACCGATCCCTATCTATGGAAATGGTACAGGTCGAATGCTATGGTGTAGCGCTGTAAAGTGGATGTGTACGGTACAGCACGGGAAGCTCTAGCGTGACCATCACACTCCCTCGAGCAGTGGGGAATACATACTACAACTACGATGAACAAAGAGACGAGAGCGAGAGCCTACCCAATATCAACTTCAGAATCGAGGTGAGCGTTAGCTATGCTCGACCTAACGGGTGCGTTAGCTATGCTCGACCTAACGGGTGTAAGGGATACTTGACCGTCCGGGAGAGGAAAGGACCTCCAGGGCGAGGGTAAAGGAAGGGGCGCTCGCCCTTACAGTAAAGAAGGTGCGAGGGAGAGGAAAGGACCTCCAGGGAGAGGGTTCGGCGTGCTCTTGGTCTTCAAGTTGACCATTAACGGGTCCTTAGTCATCTATTCGTCCAGGCGAAGCATTAAAGAAGACAGATGAAGACGCTTGGGCCTCTCGCCGGAGAGTTCCTTCGCGTCACTCCCTTGATTGGCTTAAGAGCGGTACCAAGGGTTCATTCAATCTATTTTGTCTTTCAAAAATCCTGTGCTGTGAAAACGGATATATGTATTTAGTGGTTTATGCGTCCCTTTCTTAAGGGACCCTTCGCGTATCTATTCTCTATTCATAAGTGGAAGCCCTTCGCTCCACTTCCTTGAACTGGCGAAAGGTGCACCAAGCGTCCTTCATTCGAAAGCGAAAGCGCATCTGAAAGATTTAAGCCTATACTCTTTATTTCCAGCTTTAAGTCCGAACTTTTGAAATCTGAATCGTCGGAAATGGCCACCACCTTCTGGTACATAGCTGCCACCTCCGCATCTCCGATAACAATATCGTAACCCAAGATAGCATAGGCAGTAAACCCGGATCCCGGATCCACTAACTCGGTACTCAACCACACGGTGTTGTGGTGTGCTAGAGTGAATAATGTCCAGGAACCGTAGAAACCAAGTGGTTGTCCCGTGCCGAACGCCACCAAACAGTAACCTTCTCGGCGATGGGCCTTAGCTCTAAACATATTGGCTACAAGCCCAGAGCCCACCCAAGCAGCTGCAAGAGCGGAGCCGAATACACCGATTCACTTTTTTCCGATGATTGGAAAGGTATCGATTGCGGCTTTGAGATCAAAACGCGAACTAATTATTAACACCCAAAAGTCGAGCCAATGGCTTACGCTGATCGTAGGTCCCATCCATGGGGATCAACCGAAGTGTATCCATGGCCCAATCATGGGCTGGTCTCAATAAACACTGTTTCCGCTGTGACGGGATTGCAAACAACAAGAAAACTCCAATCCCACGCGCTACGGCTTTTCAGCCTACACTTGCTGCTCAAGGTTCAAAATCAATAGGAAAAGGAAAATCTTCTGATTCCGTTGTGACTGATGTTCCGCATCGGGATTCGTTTCGTTCTCCCGCTACTAATGGTAATGGACGAGACCACGGTTTTCAATCAAACAAAGGAAGTTAACCTTCGGAAAAGCCAAGCGGCTACCCCTTTTAAAACACAGGATTCGACCCCTACCTATATCCTGCGTGGTATGCTCTCAATCTGATAGAAATTGATTGGACCGCCCTCCTTCCCCTGTTCCTTCTGGGTGAATAATGGGTAACTACTAGTGTAGTCAGTCAGTCTACGTGCTATACGTCTTTCACTATTCAAGTAACGGCGCTGGATAAATACCTTTGGAGGTCAGGAGTAGTTTCAGACTCTGTTTGAGATCATTCAAATTGAAGATTCGCATATCAAGACCGAGTGGGAAAGGAACTACCCACTTTCTGGTGGGGGTACAGCCAATTCGACGATCCTTCTATAGTTGCGGATCGAGATAAATATGCTTTTTGCAAGAAGGCATTTTTGTACGCGTGAACGGGTCGTCGATCGATGCGCACAGAACATCTAGAAAACGCGTATGTTAAGTCGGTCAATCGATCAAACTATGTATAGGGGCAGCCGGGCCGTATTAGCAAGCTTGACGTGCCGTCTTATTAAACAACACGTCTTCCTTTTCCGGCAACAGAAGATGTACAAGCAAGACCAGTGGTTTCAGTAGCACTACCGTACAGCGATTTTTTCACCAATGGAATCAATGGCTTTGGTCTTGGAATTAATCTACCCGCATCGGAGGGAGAAGCGGAGTCGGGAGCGGGAGGGTACAGAAAGAGTAGAGACGGATATTGGGACTGGGGATCCGACCATGTCAACTATGATGCTCTCGCTGCTGCCAGTCCTTCCACCAGTGAATGCTGGCACGCGCTACTTCCCGAACCTCCGTGTCTAGGTCCTGCCGAAAAAGACTGCAAATGATTTACCATCCATCCCACTCATATAGGTACGTTATCGGATGAATCGGATCGGGAAATGGATCGAACCGCGCGAAATGGTCTCCTCTCCCTGACTTAATGATGCGAGCATAGCTAACGCTCACCTCTCCCGCCCTACTGTAAGGGGCGCAACGGACTTGAAAGTCCGGTTCTTTGTTGGCGTGTTGCGTAACTTTAGCAAGATGAAAGGCGGGAGGCGGGATCAAGCTTTCAAGGAATGGACGGGCGTAGGCTTTCTAGTGAACGCAGGCCCCCTGACTGAATCAATGACCGCATGAGCCGAGAGAAAGAGTTATACTTCTTTATTGCGTTGCGAAGAAAGATCGAAGACGAAGATTTTCTGACGCAGTGCGGGCACTGGATGGAAAAGACAGATAAGGGAAGAAGCAAGCGGGAAAGGCATACCTCAAGGAGCACCAATCCCCCACGGCGAACATCTATCCGCACGAAGCCGACCTATGGATAGAAAGAAAGATACAGGAAAGGAAAATGAAATAGGGTTAGTTTGAGATACGCGGACGGGGAGTACGCAGCCGAACAACCGCAGGGGCTTCCAGCAGTGATAGCTAAACTAACCTCAGCCTAAAACCTGGAGCATCAATCGGAAATCAACGTCGGATCCCGGCTATCTGAAAAAGGCATCCTGAAGCGGAGAATCACGAAATGCAAGATCCAAGCGCTTGCGCGAAGAAGCGAATCAATCAGAATGGAGACAAGGAAAGGGGGAGAGGCGACAGGGTCGGAGAGATTTTCGAGCGCATCGCACTGCCGCATAAACAATTGATCCGCTGGACAGGATGAGCAACCTTTCTCTGGAAAGGAAGAGTGAAAAGCCATGTAACTTGGAACGGAACAGTCAGCTTACTTACTTCTTTTTAGTATACCCATGGTAAGCTAAATGAGATTATATAGGCATGGTTGCAACCATGCTAGCTTCGTCATGTTCTTCGCCTGAACATACATATAGAAGAAGCCACCCTCCCTCCGGTCGCCTCTGTACCAACCAGTAGTTGAGTGGCTTGCAACTTTCAATCAGATAAGGAAGATTGAGCAAGTCAAGGTTGATTGATCAAGAAGTTGTCCCCTCTTCTCTGGTAACCCGCCGCCGGTCATATAGAGCGCGGAGCCCGCCACCGCATATGTAGAAAAAGAGGGAGCGGGGAAGGAAGAACAACCGTTTGACTTTGGCACATGAGGTGGCGGGTTTGGCTAGGTAACATAATGGAAATGTATTGGACTGCAAATCCTGGAATGACGGTTCGACCCCGTCCTTGGCCTCGGGGAGTGGCGAGCAGCACAGAACTTTTCTCAGTAAAATGGCGGGGGCTTTCCAGTTAGAAAGAAACATATAAAATGCATCGAACTTCAAAAGAAATGCGACGATTCGAAGGAGCTGAAAAACTCCCCTATCTCTTAGGTAGCGTACTTGAGTAGTGACCCCGGAGGGGGCCCCGGGTTGCTTTGGCGCGCTAGCTAGCGGGGAAGAAGTCCCTTAAGAAGGCGGATTGCCCAATAGCAAAGATCGGACATTTCATAAGTCCCATTCCCAGGAGAAGGAACACACATCAGTCGGAACTAGATCGCCCAACGTCAAGTGAGTCTTGGCGACAAACGCATTAGATGGGTGAAGACAATGCAGAGTAGTACCGTCCACAGTCCAGAAGACTACGAGATCCACTAAAAATAAGTAGAGTATAGACTTTCTATTATACGAGTCAAAATCTTATGTCTTTCACATATGAGTGAGAAAGCGCTTCCCTCAGAGCAAACGATTTCATGAGAGGGGAAGGCGCTATCAATCTTTCCGTTTTTATCTGGATAGCCAGGCGTCGATAGCATTAGTATGTCGTCTGCGTATAACGCGTCTACGCTGGAATTGTAGCGCCGAGATGGTCTCCGTCTTCTTCGCGCCCGTGTTCACCGCTGGGAAATCTCATTTTTTTACCTTTTTCAAAAGTGTAAAAAAGAATGGCAAGGGCCCGTGCTGCATTCAGAAACTCCATCCCGAGAATGATCTAGAAGTCGTCCAGGTGCACCGCCATGAAGCTGGTAGGTTTCTATCTCGTTATTCTATAAGAATCTATGTCCGCTTTTCTGTCTAAATGCATCCAAAGCTACTCGCTTTCTAGATGATCTCTGACGAAGAGTGGGATTATACCAAGTCTAGTTACTTCGTTCCCTATTTCTACTCGCCGAATCCTGAGGCAATTAAATTGTTTACGCCGAGCTAGAAGAAGATGTTGATGGCTCTAGTAAACTACAGTTCCCCTTTTTTTTCTAGCTATTTTGCTTCAATCTCTCCCAATGTGAATTTTCCCCTTTCTCCATCTAAAAGATTCGGAAAACCGTACGTCCCCTCACTCTATCAATGGAAGCATGAAAGTAGTGCGCAGACCGGTCTCTTCGACAGTGCTCACGTCCAGGTTATACGGACTCTCTTAGCAAACTCCAGCATACCGCAGGAGAAAAAATCAAGGTCCCAACGGTACGACATTACGCTTTGATAGATCTCTGCAACCTAGTAAGAGCTCTATTTGATGGCGTAATCTCGAAAGACCCTCAATTAACTATAACCGAAGTACTATAGAAAGAAAACAGGCATGTGATTACATCACGCAAATCTGACCCTTTTGAAAAGGGGCACGTCGTCAGACCCATATCGCAACAATGTCATGCCGAGGCCTGACGTTTCACCGAAGAGTGCAGACAGCATCTTCTCCTTAAGATAAGCTGGCATGTGACTTCGGAAGGAAAACTGGTTTTCCCTTTGAACCAATCTTTTTGAATCCATTTTATTCTGATTTATATCAATTGATTTAGGAGGTCGATAACTACAAATTTCTTCTTTCCTGCAGCTTCAACCTTCCGTCCTAGTCTCCCAATAGAGGGCCTAGTTATTTCTACCTGGATTTCTCCCATTCTTCCTGTGCATAGAAAGCTCGAGCCTGTTGGTTCCCCATTCCCTTTTCCTTTCTCAAACCTGAAGGTTGGAATGAAGCCGGAGAAGAAGGGAAATCAAAAAGGCAGACGAAAAGAAAAGCACAAGTGGCTTTATTAGGTTCATTTTGCCTTTCTCTAAAGACTTTTTCTTTCTTAACCCTTACGGGAGAGCATAGCTAACGCTTACCACTCCCAATCACGAAAATCCTTTATAAAAGTTCGTGAAATTCTGCCATTCTTCCCTGTCAAGGCCTGTTCCATGTCGAGTAGTTAGTCTCGTATTTCCGGCTCCTCATGACCTAAAGACAGTCGTGAATGAAGCCGCAACTCCCCTCTTCCATACCTTGACTAGAACCAGCAAGCGAACCAGTCGTCCAAGAGTGAGACCTCTCATTTTATTGATTCAAAAACTATGTCCGGAGAAAGGGAGGCGACCCAGACACCGACGTCACCCGTCTGTTCCGACGCGACCGGAATGAAAAAGAATGATGGCCCCCAACAAGTGAGTGAGAGCTAGACAGATGAAAGATCAAATTTATGCTTTTGTGGATCAGTAGTCCGAAAATCTTTCGTGACCTTCAATAGTGAATCACTGAGCAAGCGAGTGGGGAGTCCGATCATTGAGCATACAGCTAAGCAAAAAAAGGGGTCCTATGCATGTGTGGAGATCGACTTGCAGAAGTCTCTCACGCCGGGGATCTTTATAAGAGTGACAGGGGAAGGGTTCTGGCAAAGGATTGAATATGAATCCTTGTTATCTTTATGCGTGACGTGCGGCAAGATTGGTCACAAGATGATCTCCAGATAAACCAAAGCAGGAAGCGCAGGCAATGGAGGACCAAAGGGCGCCCTCTGGGGGCACGGGGTCGAGTGAGGCCAGATCTGAATGTCAAGAAAGCCGGAAGGTCCGGAGAACCATAAGTTGGAGTGCTGTAGCTCATTGAAGGAGACTGAGGAAGGGGGTTTCGGCCCGTGGACGATGCGTAGGCGGAATACGACTAGGCGCTGAAAGCGACGACGAACAGAGGGAAGGCTAAAAGAAAAAGGTTAAGTAAGCAATATTCAACGTCTGACTTTTTTAAAGAATAGTCAACATAGCGGAAGTAATTAATACAACGCGAATAAGGCGAACCCTACACTTATAGGCCTCGTGAACCACTGCAAAGCAGTACCGAGCTGAGTGGGAACAAGCGCAACGGGTGTCCGGACAGGTGACATCGCAGCGGAAACTGTAACGAATGATCAACAGGATCGCCCTTCCCTTTGTGGATGGAAAACACTTGGGTTGAGGTTCCTGGGAAGCGGAATGCTCACAGCAGCAGGGGTGGGCTCTCGACACGGAAAGTTTTTTTTATCGCAGGTAGACCGCTTCAACTGCTCGAGCTTCTTGAAGTCTTGTTGCATGCAAAAGATCGGACTTGCTATCCCGATCAATAGCAGGAGTATTATCCAGGAGCGTAAGGATGATGGGATGAGGGTGGATTGTCAGTAGCTGCATCTAGAACCCCCTGCATCACTATCGATAGGAATTCAGTATTCGGATTCGTAACAGATGAAGGGATGGGGGGGCTGTCTCTTCGAAATGGATATGAAAATGGACTGGGATGAGGGTCAATTCTCAGTTGTTGAGACTATTAAAAGCTTTGGACTAGATTCTCACGGCCCTCATATTCAATGAAATCCTTATTTTTAGCGTAGTTGGAAGGAAACCGTAAGCGAGTAAACGCTCGCCCCTTACAGTAGGGGGGTACCGCGGGCGAGTAAACGCTCGCCCTTACAGTAGGGCGGGAGAGGTAAGCGTTAGCTATGCTCGACCTAACGGGTGCGTTAGCTATGCTCGCATCAATAAGTAAGGGAGAGGGAAAGGTTCGTGCATAAGAAAAATGAAAGACGTTAGATATTCGAAAGTTTCGAAGGGTTGATGGATTGATCGACAAACTCTTTCTAATCAATCGATGTTAAGGGGTTCGATTCCCTTAAGGGTCATCACTCCCTTACAGTAGGGCGATGGTGGAAGCAAGTTTGTCGACGCGATACAGAGCTCCAAGGGAATCCTGTATACCACATCAACGTGAGGCCGGACGAGCGGGGGAGAAAAAGGATGCCCTTAATAACAGACTGCCAGCATCCTGACACCCGTCACAACACACTGCCAGTGCCCTCTCCCCCACGGCATGCTCCCTTCGACTCCACTGGGTCCCCGCGAAGAGACATACCATAGCGGCCAGGCGCTTCTAGCGATTCTCGCGCCTCTTCTCATCCCATCATATGCATTCATGGGTAAAGAGATATTTCACTCCGCTCTACCGTAAGGGAGAGGGGCCCTTAAGGGATGCTCGACCGCTCTACCGTAAGGGAGAGGACTTTCTTGCATCATGTGGAACTGGATTCGGTACAGCATAAATTGGCTTGATCCGTCCTCTACCACCTTCTCATCGGTGGGCCTGCTAGAGGAGTCTCTTTCTATCGTATGCTCCTCACACCCACCCCTCCCCGCCGATAACGACGAATATCCGCTGTTCAGAGACAGTAATGAAACAACCTATCCTGCCTATTGTTTGATCGAAGAGGAAACCTCTTCGCCTCTTGACCCTCGGAATTGGATCTTTATCTTCCAACGCTCTCCTGGCTTTCTCTCGTTTCTAGTTGATCGAGTCGGGAGGGCACTCTCCCTTTCTCCGATCCCACCTCCAATGAATGAATTATGGGCCGGACGGGCGTTTACCTTTCGAGTGTGGGAGAAACGAACTTCGGAACGAGATACCTACCTCTAGAGGGGACGATACCATTCCATACCGTTCCCCTTCAACCATCTCTCCAGCTGCCCAATCTCCAGCCACAAAATGATTCACACTGTTTCGTTGCATCACCCGGAAAAGGCAGTGGATGAAAGAAAGGTGAATAAGCTCTTTATCTAAAATTGGAGTTCTGTGAAGCGAATTGAGATATGCCACGCGTAAGGTCTGCTTGGTCCAACTCTGATCGTCGACCGTGTGTGGCAGAGACAGCATCAGCTCGGCCTGGTTTCCGTATCTACAAATCCCATTCATGACTACAGAGAAGGAAATCCCTTGAGACACTTTGAAATAGAGAGCGTTGCGATATGGCTGGCCACAATTCTCGGGATACGGCAAGTATAAAGGTGCAGTCAAAGTCATAGCCTCTCCGGCCCGATTCCCACCAGTCAAGGGCTCGGATGAGAATTCGAATTCGAAAAAAAAACCGGGAGATACTCGATAATCAGTCCAGGTGATTTACATTTTCACCGAGTCATTCAGAAAGCATAGGATCGAGGGATGCCGCAAGTCCCATTACGTGTGTAGATGAACTTTGAAACCACTTCCAGGGGCGAAGCAAGCTTACCTCTCCCTTACTTATTGATGCAAGCATAGCGGAAGCTTTCCTCTCCCTTACTTATTGATGCGAGCGCAAGGGGCTTGTTAAAAGAAGAAACTCATTCGTGGACTGATTCCGACTGATTATTGGACAGATGACCCTTTGCCATAGACCAATTGCAAGAGATTCGCTAGCATCAAGCATAAAGAGATTCGAGATTCGCATTACCATCAGAAAGAAAAGAAGACCAATACCCCTTTGTTTGGGGCCGGTTGGCCTAGAATGTTTCTTTCTTATCTGTTTACCTCGGCTATTCACGAACTCTTGCCCTGAATTGCTTGGCCTTCAATTCAGAAGCACTTTGTATCAATTTATAAAGCTTAGTCTAGTCGCCCTTACAACTATGGCTACGCCCCTTGTAATTCATTTTTATACTCATCCGGTTCCGCATCTACATCTTGATAATCCAATGGCTTCCACGCAGTATTCTTTGTCTTCAACGGATTTAGATTCCAACTTTAGTCTTCGGATTCCCATCTAGGTTAGATTATGCTTTTCACTCTACTTGATCTATTCGTTTTGTCTTTCTCGTATCGTATGATGAATAAGAATGGGCGGTCTCGAAAGAAAGATCTTCTGGTCAGACACAAGAAAAGGAATATAATAATAATAGTTGGTACGGCCAAGAGCACTTGTAACTGTCACTAGTTGTCTTCTCTCTATCTTGTTACTGGTCTCCGGTCACTCAACTAATCTACTTGAAAAGTCTTGCCTTACCTCTGGTCTCGACACCCGCACCCGGGGCAGCCTCTTTTATAGCCGGGTCGTATCTTGGGTCCTTTCCTTTACCTCCGGCTAATAATTTCATAGCCTTATATTAGGTGGAAAAATCTGTTTCAGAACGTGAACGATCTCAAGCTTCTAGTTTCACATAAGCGTCTTGCCTTTTTACCCGTCATAGGCCGATCTGCTCCTACCGCTTCCCGATGACGGGCCAGTATAAAGAACCTCTCTCGAACTTAGAATACTGTCCTAGTGCGACCCTAAGAAAATACACCCGGGAACTCTCGTAAGAATAGCCGGAATCCGCAACACCGTGGGAATTTCTTCTTTCTTCACCTTCTTGTATAATATAGGATGTCCCCCCCTTAAATAGGCCGGCGAGATGTTTGTGTTCAATATTCCCCCGGGCGATAGTTTCCGCAAAGACAATGTTCAAGACAATTGGCTTGTGAGATTCCTTCCTTGGTTCGTGATTCCCTAGGATCCATACGGAGAGGTTCTTACATATCCCCTATTTTCTTTAGTCTTGCTGTCTATCAGCCTTCTAGGACTATTCAGAAGCATCTTGTCATCAAAGCCAGTTCGCCTTCGTTCCGACAAAGAGTGTGCTGCCTTACTCTTTTTGAGCTTTGAGCTTGGTTCCTCGCAAGAGAGATTGGACACGTCCTCACTCGTTCTTTTTTCAAGATCTTTGAGCCTCTTAAGGATGCCCTAGGGATTCTTCTAACAGGTCTGTCCCTGTGCTAATAGACCCCCTCCAATCCCGGCCGGGCAAGGGACGGGTTCTCTACCCGATCCCATTCCGACTTCTGTAGGGTTTACCGGTAACAGTTTCAGCATTTCACCTCACTAGGGCGGCTTTTTCTTTTTACCAGGTTTACTATCCAAGTCCCTTAGCCTTAGTTGGAAGCGAAACCAAAGAAAGATAAGCTGCTTTTCTTTTTCCGTCTGTCTTTTTCTTCTTCGTGCTGCTCTCGAGATGGTAGTGAGGAAGGGAAATGCTTTGTCTTTCGATGTAGTTCCTTTGCTTGGGCTTCTTCCCGTGACGGATGAAAGTCGTTGAATAATGAGAAAGGGATTTGCTCAAGCTGTTTCCATTGCGGTCGGTTCTACTGCTCTTACCACTGCTGATGCACCCTTATCCCAACCAAGGTGGTGGTAATACAAAACCCTTCCGCTCAACAGCTATTCTGATTTCCGAAAAAGACTATCTTATGAAAGAAAGAACTTCGAAACGATCATGCCAAAGGCACTTCGAGATCAAATAAAGGCATCACATAAGGAATCGGGCAACCCCCCTCGGGACACTATTAGGTTTATTTGAAAAGCTTTCATCGCCAGGCCCTGAGGGGCCACCCCCTTATTAATTAATTTACCTACCCGATCCTATTATATAGATGAAATTCATAATCTTTTTTTGAGAAGGAAGCCATTACTAAGGGTTACACGACTTTAGTGGAAATGATGATCCTGCTCCCCCTGAAAGTATCAACTACCTGAGGCTAAGGCGGATTTTTCAACGGCTGTGCTGCTAGCAATGATTATAATAGCTATGGCCTTTGCTCAAACCTACAGAAAGATAAGGCGCCTTGACTTAGCCACCTTCAGTTCCCGAATAGAAAAAATAAGG
>JASKDU010000004.1:82500-105000 GCA_031762755.1 Hyacinthus orientalis
ACGCCACTAACAAAACGAGAATGAGCACCGGAAATGAAAGATCGTACAGTCACTACAGGAATGGGGCGATGGCAGCGACTTCCTGTTTACGAGGAGTTGAGATCGACGACTGTCGCATCGACCCGCATATGACCGTCAGCCTTGGTGGAATGTAAGCCAAACTACTTGATCTGTGGAATTTGATCCAACGACTAGGCTTCGTGCGCCGCGCCCATAATGAACCAATTGACACTTACAACTGCCGACCTGGCAAAGAAAAGAATTGACTCAATCTGATCATTCAAATAAATCAGGCGCTAGTGTATAGTCAAAGGAATGAAAGCAGACCAATCCCGTTTACCTAGCCTAGAGTTCGAGAAAAAGCATAGACCAAAGTGAAAGTGCCTTCCCTTTTTAGTAAAGAGTCGATCCCCTATAAACAAAGAGGATAGCCCCTCGCCCTAGCAGGATAGCCACGCACTCGGATTCTTTTCCGGAATTCGTCAATGTGGTTTTCTTAGCTTAGTTCCTCTTTTCGACCAGGGGCTGGGGCTTGAGAGAAGAGTAGGCTTTCGTCACTTGTCACTTAACGCTACGCCCTTGCATTTTTGGAAGCGGGCAATATCACAGTATGTAAGACTAAGGAAGGTGTCGCTGTTGATAGAGAAATAACGAAATTTCGTATAAGAAAATAGATAAGATTCTGAAAGTGAAGAGAAACCACTTTGAAGCACTATAGAAAAGAAAAAAAGAGAAAAGAGTAGACCCTTACGGTAGAGCATTACGTGACCAGCCGGTATCCGATACTGAACTTCTGGCGTTTTCGTTAATTACCGGATTTCAATCCTTTAACCGTACCCGGAAAAGATGGGTTAAAAGAAAGAAACCGATACCCTAGCTCTCTCTTTCACCGAAACCAAGGTACGAAGTCAACCCAGAATTACGAGGTCGACTCGTTGATCAAGCCAACGCTGATGTGTTCGCGTGGTCACCAGATGACATGCCTGGGGTGGACCCCCATGTCATCTCCCACAAGCTTCAAGTCGACCACAACTTGAAACCCGTGCGACAGAAGAAGCGGAACATCGGGGGCGAAAAGATGAAAGCTGCAATCGAGGAAGTGGATCGACTTCTGGCTGCAGGATTCATTCGGGAGGTCCGGTACCCCGATTGGCTATCAAACGTAGTGCTCGTAAAGAAATCTAGCGGCAAGTGGCGTATGTGCGTGGATTTCACCAACCTCAACAAAGCCTGTCCCAAAGACAGCTATCCTTTGCCTCGCATAGACCACTTGGTGGATAATGCGGCAGGATACAAAATGCTCAGCTTCATGGACGCGTTCTCAGGATACAACCAGATCTCCATGCATCCAGACGATGAGGAGATGACGTCCTTCACCACCGACCGCGGCATATTCTGCTACAGAAAGATGCCCTTTGGACTGAAGAACGCTGGCGCCACCTACCAGCGGATGGTCAACAAAGTCTTCAGCTCCCAGGTCGGGCTCGAGGTGTATGTCGACGACATGCTGGTGAAGTCCAAAGACCCGGCGGACCACATCTCGGACTTATCAGAAACATTCGACAAGATCAGGGAATTCAACCTCCGGCTGAACCCAACGAAGTGCACCTTCGGCGTTCAATCCGGGAAGTTTCTGGGTTTCATGCTCACCCATCGAGGGATAGAAGCCAACTCCGACAAAATCAACGCCCTGTTAAACATGAAGGAGCCTACTACCATTCAAGAGTTACAACGACTCAACGGGAGGATAACTGCTCTCGGGAGATTCTTATCCAAATCGGCAGAAAAATCTTTGCCATTCTTCGGAAAGCTTTAGCTCACACGGAGGGTCCGCGGAGCAAACTCGTCGAGTGGGATGAAGACTGCGCCAAAGCCTTCGCGGAACTGAAAGATTATTTGCGGAATCCGCCCTTGATGGTTCGCCCTGAAGAAGGGGAATCACTCGAGATATACCTAGCTGCTACGAATGAAGCTGTAAGCACTGTCCTTACCAAAGATGACGCCGGAACCCAGAGGCCTGTCTACTACACCAGCAAGGTCTTAAGGGGAGCCGAAGTGCGTTACGCTCGGTTGGAGAAGTTGGCTTACGCCCTTGTCCTAGCGGCAAGAAGGCTAAGACCATACTTCCAGGCACACACCATTTATGTCCTGACGGATCAACCCTTGGAAGCGAACCTAAAAAGGCTGGAGCGTTCGGGGCGCATGCTTGGATGGGGAATCGAGTTGAGCGAATTTGACATTCGTTACAAACCTCGGGCCGCCATCAAGGGTCAAGCTTTGGCAGATTTTTTGGTGGAATGCGCGATCCCAGAATCCATGGAGGTAGAGGAGTCAAAGAAAGAGATTCCCGGGACATGGTTGATACATGTCGACGGATCGTCAACAAAAGCTGCGAGTGGAGCAGGAATCGTGATCCGAGACCCGATGGGGATCGTCACGGAATACGCCCTTCGATTTGACTTCCCGGCCACCAACAACGTGGCGGAATACGAGGCCGTCATCAATGGACTGCGCCTAGCTTACACGTTGGGGGCACGTTCGGTGGAACTGCTCAGCGACTCCTTGCTGGTGATAAATCAAATCGGCGGGGAATACGAAGCTAAGGAGGAATCTATGAAGCATTATTTAAAGGTGGCCAAAGCTGAACTCGGAAGATTCGACCCAGTTGAAGTACGTCATATGCCCCGCTCAGAGAACGCTCGAGCTGATGCTTTGTCCAAATTGGCCTCCTCATCTCCCGTGGAGTTGCGCCGAGCGGTTCTTGTGGAGAACCTAGCGGATCCCAGCATCCGAAGGGAGGAGACGATGTGCGCCCAACCTGAACCATCTTCTTGGATGGACCCTATTTACAACTATCTTGTCACGGGAGAAGTCCCGGAAGATAAAGTGGAAGCCCGAAGGAAAGGAGAGCCTTTCAGTACCTGATACACGAAGGAGCGCTGTACAAAAGACGCTACCACAAAGCGACGGACTTCCCGTACCTAAAGTGCTTGGGGCCTCAGGCGGCGAAGAGAGCTCTCGAGGATGTCCACCGAGGAACATGCAGCAGCCATTGTGGAGGAAAGACCTTGGCATTGAAGATACTTCGGCAGGGTTTCTACTGGCCCACCCTCACTCGCGAAGCTCGAGACTTCAGATGCCCCGAATGTCAAAAATTCTCCAAACGCATTCCGGCCCCGGCCTCGGAGCTGATCCCTATAATCAGCCCAATTCCTTTCGCTAAATGGGGGCTCGACATCCTGGGACCCTTCCCCATGGGAGCTGGCCAACGGAAGTTCCTGATCGTAGCGGTGGACTACTTCACTAAGTGGATAGAAGCCGAACCACTGGCTTCTATCACTTGGAGGAAGGTTAAATACTTCATCTGGCAATCGATTGTGTGTCGATTCGGCATCCCGCGGGAGATAATCACCGACAACGCCAAGCAGTTTGACTCGGAAGGATTTCGGGAGTTCTGCGAGGAGATCAAGCTGTGCTTCGCATCCCCAATCAAACGGGATGGCCGAAGCAGCCAATAAATGCATCTTGGAACCACTAAAAAAGAAAGTCGAGGACGCACGAGGGGCTTGGCCAGACGAAATTCCCGGGATACTCTGGTCGTACCGCACGACTCACAAAGCGGCGACGGGCGAAACCCCGTTCAAGCTCGCCTTCGGAACAGAAGCTGTTGTACCGATTGAGGTGGATGAGTCTTCCTTCCGCATTCAACACTGGGACGAGGAGCGAAATTCCGAAGGGCTCCGCCATAACTTGGAACTCCTCGACGAAGTCCGAGACCAAGCGCTGGCCAAAATCCTGAAGCAAAAGCTGCAAGTCTCCAGATACTACAACTCCAAAGTCCGGAATCGATACTTTGTGGAAGGAAATGAGAAAGTTCATTTTTTGACGGTGCGGAGCCTCGGAATGCAAGGAATCACTGGCGCAACGGACTTGAAAGTCCGGTTCTTTGTTGGCGTGTTGCGTAACTTTAGCAAGAGGAGGCTACGGCGTTCGCCTACTTTGATAGGCAAGGCATTGCAAGCAAATAGAGCAGAGAGCATTTGTTTCTATTAGAGTCCCGAGCTTGTTGTAGTCGGTCCTAAAGGGAGAACCTTGCTGCTTACTTGCTATATCCCCGAGTCCTTGCACGGCTCGTTTTTTTTCTTCGAGCCCTGCTTCTCCCTTCCCCCTCTCCCCAGGGACCGACCGTATGGAGTATAGCCAAGTGGTAAGGCATCGGTTTTTGGTATCGGCATGCAAAGGTTCGAATCCTTTTACTCCAGATTATGAAGACCCGATCGGATTTGTCAAGAACGAGCCGACAACTACAGGGGAAGCGGCTTTATAATCAACTCTTACCTCGAAACTGCCAATTGAGGAAGGCCGGCTTTCGAGCCAACAAGTGCCGGTTTGAATCAAGCTTGAGCAATGAACTCTCTTATTCTGCCTCTGTCCATTCTTCGAGCGAATCAGTCGTCTCGTGTTTTTTACTCGGATGGACCTGTTACTCAGCGAGATGTAGAGTTGGCTGATCAAGAACGGTTGATGTCAGTTCGAGAACTACTTATCTCGATTTTCATAGTAATAGCTCTGTTTGAGTTTGACTCGTTCCGGCAAAGAGTTTATACGATGAGACGGGAGAAGATAGAGCAGTGTTGGGGATGGAAGGTACGAAAAGCGAATTCAAGTGAGGCCGTAGGATCCCATCAATTATTTATCGTTGGACTGGACTGAGAAGCGTGGGAAAAGAGTCGCCTTAACTTAAGGCGACGGGGGCAAGCGTCAATGAAAGCCTCAGACTATGCCCCCGTGAGACCCCTCTATTTGACTAACATACCCCCTCTTTTTTGATCTCCCCCCATACCGAGGGCTTCTTTAAAGGGATCCCTGAACTCCACTCCCTCACTCGAAATTAAAAGCACCTAATCGCACCATGCCCAAAGCGTGCCTGCTTTCAGACGCTCAGCTCGTGCTTCTTTCGAGGATCATCGTGACACTCGCCCAACCTATACAAACAAGGGGCGTCGAATCGGTATCTTGTTTCGGGATAAAGCCTACTATGTGAGATATAGCATTAACTCCACTTGACCATTGGGACGCATGCGAATTTCTCTGTTCTTAATCCCCTAATCGATATTGATAGGAACGCGTGGCAGAAGAGAGGGCTTCCCTTTAGAGAAGCCCGAACTGCCCTCTCCCTGTAGGTCGAGCATCCCTTACGGGACCCTCCCCCTTACGGTTGAGCATAGCTAACGCTTACCTCTTTGAAAGGTTTGGTTTGGTGAATCAGGAGGTTGACTGTCACCCTCCATGCTATGAGTTGTACTACTCAGCCTTTCCCCTTATTAGTAGCCGAAGTGTAGGCCGGGATACTATCTACTCGCCCAAGAATGAACAAAAGGAGGACGGCTTTATAGGTATAGGGGGCTTTTTCTCAGGTTCAGTCTCTTTCTTTCCTTTTCATTAAAGATTCCAATAGTTCAGTAGGGACACACAGGAATCGTCTTTCATCTCTTCTTGCTTTGCCACCTTCTGTTTCCCCACTACCACGAGATCGAGACCCTGAGTCGAGCCGATACGAAGCAGCAGAGAGATCTATCTTCGAAAGTCACAGAATCAGACCCTTTCATCCGTGATAGATACCTTTTTCATCATTTGGGCTTAACAGCGCCTTATTGCAGACACAACTCGATGCAACTATGGCGGCTGACCGAGAGAGAGTCGAGGAGAGGTCAGTGATTCCTCGGGTCCCTTGATGCTTCCTCCTGGATCAGGCCGAGCTGCTACTGCTGCTACCATGATGGTACCGGTCCGGTGACTCCAGTGGTGCTTTCCGAGACGCAGCCTCAGGTAGATGAGGGTGTACGTCGCGTTGCTGATGTTGATGATGCCGTCATTGATGCTGGACCTTGTTCCCGCCCGGGGAAGAGACCGAGAGATGATACTGCTGCTCCTGATGATGATGCCTGCTGTGGTCAGGCGTTATAGACCTGCTTTTGACTTCGAACCATTCATTTTTTGATCCGGGCCCCGGGTATTTGGAAACTGCTTTTATCCAAAGATTCTATTCAAAAATCTTAGTAGCCTAGCCATGCTTTCTGTACTGTACGTGGCAAGTTCTTCCTCTTCATAGCAAGCTTCTCTACGGAGCTTCAAATAAGGGGAATTATAATACAGCCTTATGTGCTTTGCTGTCTTTTGGTGTCTTCGCTGCTTTTGGTCTATCAATGAATGATGTTCCAATACTGGAACTGAACTGGGACTGGGGCTTTGACTTGAACCGGCACTTTTTTATGCACTTGCCTCTTCCAGCTCTGGAACTTTCTATTTGCTTAATGCGTCACTGAACGTCGAGCAGGTACCACCATGAAGTAGAACAGGAAGTGGCACTGAGACTGTCACTGTCACAGGATGACGGACTGATACTGAAACTGGGGCTGCCCTATATAGTCAGGCTATCGGAAAGGAAAGAATTCGCAACGGCCACAAGCGATACGGTAAAAGCTTGATGATCTGCTGGCGTATTGGCTTCTTACATGTCCCTCGCTTGATTTATTCTGTCCACATGATTGAGCAGGATTTCTCCCAATGGTCAGCTTGGTTGTCCGTCTCTCTCTCTGCCCTTCACCCCGTCGCTTAGTTTTCTTCTCGTGCGTTAGGATTGAAACCTAAGCTAATTAAGCTACTATCTCTGGAGAATGGTATCTGTTCATTTCTGCCTGTCCATAAGAGTATATTGGATTCTGTCTAAACGAATGTGCCACTCCCATTACGGTTAAGGCATTTGAGAATATTAGCATTGGGCACTCTAACTCGAAGGAAGAAGCCGAAGCCGGTCCTTCACTGAGACTATCTACGAAAAAGATGGCATTCTCCCTTAATCAGCCTTGTTTTGAGAAGCGGGGAGGTAGTTTTGTCAAGCAAGCTCTAGGAACTACTATTAGTCAACGCAACGCCTTGACTGTTGTTGCAAGGCGTTGCATATTTCTTTTCCGGGCCTAGTGGGATATTCTTTTGAATAAAGCCTGTATTGTTTGACAAGATCTTTAGGTCGGTCTCAACACGTTGGCATCTTCTATTCCGGACTCTTTTGGATCTTTTGTCTTTTGCTTGTCAGAAAGAGACCGACGATACGGACTATTCAGATCTATGAATATTTCAACCATCCCGAAAGCCCTTTTGTTACACAACCTTTGTTGCACAACCTTTACGTTACGTTTATCGTATCGCCTCGGGACAAAAAAACAGAACGTCGGGTATACTTTACACTGTCCTAATAGAGACTTTTGCTTGAGCTTATACGACTTGCCTTGCTCATGTAGCTATCTCCTCTGCTTCGTCAGTCCGCTTCTCTTTTCTATCGTTAAGAGTCTTCTCGAATGAAAGCTTTTCGCCTCCCTACCGGATACGGCTTCTCGTATATTTTCTTATTTCATTGTACAGATGAGGGTCTCGACTGCAGCCAGCTCGCTCTTTTGCCAAGGCTACGTGGAGCAAGGGCGGAGCACTAACAAGAAAGACAGCCTTTTTGAGTATAAGACTTAACAGCGCCTGTAGAACAGGATCTCATTATTCTTGTTCTTCGCCGGCACTGTAAAGAATGCCCCATTCGGGTCTTCGATGTCCTGAGCATGCTGCAATCGTCGGGATAGGACGTTTCGTGTCGCAGAAGTATGCTTCTCGGACTCGAGCCAATTCTTCTTCGTTATCAGATGAGGCATCTTCTACCATTATACTAAAACCATGTGACTGCACATTGTCTTCATACGTGCCATTTTCAAAAAACGATGACCCCTCAGATTCTGAGCAACTCATGTCCGAATGAGTAGGCAGGTACCCCAATCCGGTAAAGTTGTCTAATCCCTGATCAGTGGTGAACCAAGTTGATTCCATGACTTTCCTCGTGACTGATTCTAGTGGTGCCAAGATCCCTTCGCCTTTCCCAAGCACACATGGGTTGGAGAAGTCGTACCCCATTTCCGACATTATTCTTCTGACTTCTGTTTTGAAGTTCTGGAATTCCGGCTTCCGCTTGACGGTGAGGGCGCATGGGCGCAACAAGCGTCTAGATGTTCTCATAAAAGTGTCCTTGTGACAATAATGTACTGTCTGGCATACTTTGCGCAACCATGTTCACCGTCTATCTATTGGCCCTGTTGTTGGTTTGGTACGTCGTTAACCTTGTACTTACCCTCAATTGGCTGAATTGTTTTGTCATTGATGAAGACCATGTACTTCTTCTGCCTCACCTCCGGTTTGCGAGCGATCACAAGTTCGGGATTTGTGTCCTCTTCGGCTTCTGCCTCTTGCTCGTACATCTTAGCATCGGCGCAGTGCGATTCAGAGGCTCTGAATGGCCTCTTTTCTGCGAAGACCTTATGCACTTTCCCTTCTTCCCCAACATATTGAAAACATGGGTGGAGTGTAGAGGCTACCACCAGATTTTCATGGATCCAGGATCGTCCTACCTAATAGTAGATTGTAGGACGTGTCGCTTTCAATGACATAGCAGGTAACTTGGGACTCAAGTCTCAACCTAGCTGGCACTTCAGTCGGATCTTTCAAATTGCTTTTAGGGTATTAGCATCATACCTACAGGATAGTGATGTTGGTGTAGCTCATTTGGTTAGCAGGGATTTCGACTAAGGCGAGTGCTTTCAGCGGCATGACATTGACTGCCGATCCCGGATCAACTTGCACACGGAGTAATGGTGCATCTCCGACCAGTATGATATAACGGGCGATTGTGCTTTGCCCTGCCGAGCAGCATGTCCTCTTCCGTGAACGTAATGGTCGCCACTTTAGCTTCTCATAAGGCATGGCACTCACTCAAACAAGCGTTGAAGGGCTTTCTCTTTCAAAACAAGGTGTTAAAGCCCCCAAACCCCCACTGACTGAATAGCTTAAAGAGAAGCAAACATACACACACATAAAAAAAAACTATGCAACATCAAGAAAGAGAAAAGAAGAAGAAGACAAGTGCCGTAGAAAGGAGGAATAATACCGCAAGGCAGGGACCCGAGAAAACAGAAGCCCGGATAATAGAAAGATATTTAAAGTAATGTGCACCAGCGCTCGCTTTTATCTAATTCAAAGAGGAAAGCCAGACAATTACATGGAAAAGACTAACATACCAATAGGACGAGAATCGATATTCCGCTGCAATACAAAATAAAATAAGCAGATACAAAAAGAAACTTCAATAAAGAAGAAGAAGATGAAGATCAGAGTCAATTAGGAAATTCAATCATCAACGAAATCATCTTTGATTCCAGGAGCCATGCGAGCGAGGGGAGCTCGTCCTATGGCCGGGGATGCTGACTCATCCCGCTTGAGTTTCTGCTTGATGGAGGGCAGTCTCAGCCAGAAAGCTTCATGCTCGAATTTTGGAGGCTTGATGGTCGAGATTCAAAAATCCTTTGAGATCGGAGCATGTAGGTTGGCGAATCACAGTTGGAATGGCATGGGTTAAGCATATTGCTCCAAACAGTGATCCTTAGAGTTTTCGTAACCCTCTAGGCAGGCCTGCCACGCTGCCGAGCCGCCCTTCCTTTCGATAAGGTCAGCCATTCCTTATCCCGAATTGCGAGCTTATCTTCCTTTTAGCTCGCCCTTATAGCTTATGGGGCACTTCACTCGCTCAACACTCGTTCTTCACTCGCTAGGGTCCGAGTCTAAAGTGAAAATTCCGCTTAGAGATCGCAACTATAGCGCGATCAACGGTAGGAGTTCCCATCCATCATCTCCGTCGAGGCCTCATTTTACCTGCCAATTACGGTTGATCCGTCGGATTGAAACCTCCATTATCTTCGGCAACTAAGGACGAGCATCGGCTTTGATGTCCAAAATGTTATCTTTAATGACGGTCGCCTTGACCGGGCTCTTCACCGTAGAACCTTTACCCGTTCAACTGGAGCACAGCTATACTTTCATCGCTTTCACTAGAACCAGAGTCATAGGGTTTTGTTTTGTCTTCCTTAATTACACAACCTATGTTTTTTCGTGGAGCGAAGAATTTGCCTTAATCGGCGAGAGTATATACAATCTATGCCACTGGCAAGAAGCATGATTGAGGGCTTTAGACTTTAGCGTAGTAAGTGACTCTTCAATTGGTCATTGGCTCTACCTCCAGCCCCTTCATATTCCGTATCCTGCAGCTTCTTTGCTTGCTTTTCTCGATCAAGCATTCCTGTGCTTAGCAAAAAGGTAGTAGCATTTGGGGTGGCAAGAATCTCATTTGCCGGATAAGCCGGCTCTTGCTTGCTGTCTGTATGTGGTAGGGCCTGGTCAACTGCCCAGCCACCTCTTTAGCTCATCTCTTGTCAACGCTAGCACTTTTTAATAAATGATGCTATTCCCGACTCGCAAAGTGAAGCTCAATCTCTATTCATTAGTTCAGCGCTAAGATGTAGAACTGGATCGTATATGGGTCAAGTTCAATCTGGAATTCTTATTTTTATATTGCAATCCTTCTTAGTTATAAATTAATCTACAGACTATGTAGGGGAATGCAAATGCACTATGGGAACTCAATAAAAGACATTATTTGAGACTTAGGCTAACCTAACTCCCTTCAACTATAATCGAGAGGAAATAAGTCTCAGCAGGCACTAAAGGGGAAGCTTAGAGACGGAATGAAAATATAAGAATAGAGGAGTACGTGGGGGGTAAAGTAAACATAACTCGAGCAATATAGACCGGGCCTGCTTCCCATTCATTCTTTTATAAGGATGCTCTTCGGCTGGTCAATAGGGTACAGCGCCTCTACTCTCTTCCTTCCATTCGAAAAGAAGAAGGTGTCAGGGGCTCAACCCTTACGGTTTCCTCTCCCTCACACTCCGAAGGGGAGGAGCTGTTAAGCGTCGGTGAAATGAATCAATTTTCATCTATCTGTACAACTCGGGAAATGTTTTGAATTCATGTTGCCTTACTTAATAGGGCTCAACTGGAGTATACCCTCTCCATTGGGTTCGTAGTGTTCACGTGATCGAAATGCATTGGATGTCTGCCCGGGCAATTCCAATATTTCATAGATAGAGTTTTTATGTCATGTCTAGATGATCACTACTGACAGTGAGATCATCAAAGCAAGGAGCTTTCTTTCGATAGTGCTAATGTGGAAATTCACATCTGTGAAATTCATTCCTCAATCTTTTGCCGTATAGCGTACTTTATCGAAAAGGTTGAGCATTCTTTCATTTAGAGATGTCACATCAGAACTACTGTTTGAGACAAGGCATTCTCACCCCTCAACGTCTCGAAAGAAGAGACAAGGGCGTAAAGTGCGCAAAGAGTCTCCTCATAGCACTACTTCCCTCATCAGTAATGGATAGCGTTAACGGATCTATTTCATAGTGCTACGGTTCGTTCGCATGAAGAAAGGAAGGAAGATAGTCTGGTCGGTTTCCCTTAACAAGGGGTCTCACAGGTTATGAGCCTTGCGAGCTGACCTAACTGCTCGACTCCGCGCATCTTTTCCTAGTCTTATTCAATCTATCATGAAAGCTCTTTCTCCTTTTTTTGGTGGTCCGCGAATGTGGCGCGAAAGCTGGCACTTGGATTTTTACATGATAAGCGAACCTTCGCATCTTTTGTTCTAAGTTCTTCCTTTGCAGCAATTACTAGATCTTCCTTCTCAGATGCGTGGGTCAGCAAGCCTTTGTTGTAGTTTCAGTCAAAATCGAATTATTAAAATAAGGAATTTGCGATCATTATAAAAAGCTCGCGCAGCATCCCGATCGCAGTGAAGTCACTAATCAAATTCCCCAAAAGACGAGATGAAAGTGTGATTCTAGCGCATTCACAAAAGCTTTTTTCAGGGACCTTTTCAAGATTGGCAGTTCTTGGTTCATAGATCCGCCCGGTGACAAAAAGCATCCTTTAAGTGAGAACCAAAAAGGAAAGAATGCCATCTCTCTAGGCTCTGCAGCCTCTCGGGCAGGCGAACGGGAAAATCTATCGCGCTTGTGGGGGGCTGCCCTTTTTTGAAGGACACGGTGGGATCTTTGAGCATCATCAGAAGTGGGCACGGGAATAGTGAAACAGTTCGGTTCCTATCTACCGTTGGTGTGAAAGGCCATCGCTGCAAACAAAGATATAAAGCAAGACACAGTCGTCAATTATAGAGACCATCGGTGCATAGCCTCCCAAAGTGTCTCCCTTCCCTATCGTTCGTAACTGTAATTCGTTGACTGCGGCCACCTAGCATAGTCAATAATCTTTCTGGATACCCATCCAGTCCGCGACATTAGTTACCATGTTGTAATCCATCGTTGTGATAACAACCCAGCCCCCTAACCAATAACTGTTTCAAGAAAGAAAAAAAGGGAGTGGGAATTCATCCCAACTGTGATTTAATTGTGACGAAACCAGGAAGACTGGGTTTCCGCGACGCACTGCGCTAACGAAAAACTGCCTGTTACCGTTAAGCGCAGACGCAGCTTTCGAATGCATTCTTTTCGATCACTTTGGGAGTGTGAGATACCTAGTTTGCTCTGCTCTCATTCCTGAAGATAGATTAGGCCTTAAGACGATCACAACCTATAGAGACAAAGAAACGAGGAGGATAGGCAAGCAGAGATGAAAGACGAGAGCTAACCTAAACACAGGAAAAGATCTTTACAGAACAGGGTCTCTCACTCATCGCTCGCCTCGCTATCTATAATACAAGATTTCAAGACCTTAGTGCTTACACGGAGTAAGTAAACTACCTTGCGAACTCGGGAAAACCTGTCTCGCCCAGATCTGAAGAAAGATCTTTTTCAACCGTTAGCTCTCACTAGCCGAGTGAAGAAAACCTGTCAATATCGGTTGATCCAGGCTCCAACTCCGGACTCTTTCTCCCCGAGCTCAGCAACAAGAACTAGGGAAACTGATGTCTCGACTCTAATTACTGAAAGGCTGGCCCGGCTTTCCAACAACTCCAGCTCCGGAAGAAGCAAATGAACCAGTCTTCTCTGAAAGAGATTTAGCAAGCAATAATAGAGCTACGAGATTTTCTCACTCACTCGGACGGGAAAGCAGATACGTTCCTTCGGGGAGAAAAAGAGAACTCGGCTAGACTTATACGTTCGTTCGGAGATGCCCTAAGGCCTGGAATGCCTCTCCGAACGGGGAAATTAATAATGGGATGAAAGCAGAACTTCACTCGCGACTTCCAAGACGAACGAAACAACCCTAGCTTGATATCTTTATCGCTTCACTAATGAAGAGCCCGTCAAAGGATGAAAAAGCCCTTAGACACGAGTCCTTCTTCCGAGGAATCACGAGCCTCTAATTACTGAAACAACTAAACAAAGGAAAGGCAAAGAGATTTGTCAAGCTTCGGCGGATGTTACCGTTGCTGTTGTGTACTTCCAAGACTTATCATTTCAAGAATTAGAGTTTGCTTATAATTTCAAATCAAAAAGATATTGAATTTCAAAGTGAGCCACTAGTAATGTTTTCAAGTCTTTCACTTATTCCTTCGGGAAAATGCCATCCTCGCAAAGCAATATTTTCTTTCCATACTTTGGGGTAGCCACAAGAACGACATCTCCACGGTAACATCGAACTCGGTCGTGCTTCTTGCCAGGAAGCACTCCCTACCACTCTTAAGAAAAAGTGATACATTGAGGTCGGTAACGTTGGTGAATTAGGTGTTGATGGGGGTACGGAAAGAGAGGGATTCGAACCCTCCTACATAGCAGTTCCAGTGCTGCGCCTTTTTCCAAATGTCCCGTAAGTGAATCATCTCATCGATTGGACCCATGGACCAACATAGATTGGGCTGGGAGTAAGAGGTCGCTGTCCGAAGGAGTGATCCTGGCTGGTTGGTCACGCAGGGGATAACCCATTGAGCCAAGCAGATTGCCATAGGTTGGTGTCCTTGCCGTCACCAATGACACGTACTATTCAGCTTTGGAGAATTGGCTTTTTGGCATAAATGGACTTCCAGGAAGAGTAGGCCGAGTATTTAGGCTCCACATCTAGTGGTCTCGGGAAAGTATTTTGCTTTCATTATTTGGGAAATGAAGTCGCGGTACATGTGAGAAGTCTCCAGAGCTATTTAGCTTGGAAGGCCGAGTTTTTGAGTGCAAGAGAACGAATGGCAAGGCCTCCCTCCTGCCAGGGTTGGCAGACGGACCACCACGCATGGATTTTTTGACTTTCACCTTGGGACCAAAGGAAGTCACGTTGATCAATCTGATTGATTGTGTAGATAGGAAGCTTGAAGTTGCTCAACATGTGATTGGGTATCCCTGCGGTTACTGATTTTGTCGGGGCGCCCTGCAAAGGTCAGTAGCTGACTTTTCCAACCTTGCAGTCTAGCACCCGGTTGACTATATCTCTCATTTGTGCTTTTGTGGGCCTTCCAGTGAGAGGGATAATGCCCAGGTAGTCTTAATAGAGCCAGAATTGTCAATTCCCGGATGATTGAGCTACGCCGCTGTCTACTTCTTTCTTTTTTTTACTGAATGACAGAGGGTTGACTCGTTGCCCGGATTCCTCATAAACGACATTTAGAATGGCTCGAATTGAGTCAAGGCTTGGAAAGAAAAGGTAGGTTCGAAATCGAATTCCAAAGCAAGGGGAATTGATTGCTAATAGCTGGAATCAGAATTGTTCAAGCAGAAGGAAAGGAGTGGAGCTTAAAGCACCCTTTCTCCACGTGCTAGGGTTTAACCGTTCACCACGACATCTACATACATTAACCCATTACGCTTAACAGCGCCTTCTTCTCGTGTCGGATGGCATTGAGAAGCTGCAGGGGATTAACCCTGGAGTGATGCTCGTCCCCAGCATCAGAAAGTTTATCCTTCTTTGGGCAGTCGCGAGCACGATGTGGCCCGCCGCCGATGAAGCATCCTGAGTCCGCCTTAAAAGGTTTTCCCGATTGCATGGTAGGAGCAGTCTCTCTTTTATCATCACCACGCTACTCCTTCTCCATAGGGCAAAGGGTGTCCTTCTGAGCTTGGTGGTTGACGAACTTTCTCCATAGCCCAAAAAGCCTTCTGCTACTCGAATTGCTGAGGTTCTGAAAGAGCTCGACCATTAGGGTACCTGCAGATTTCGTTTTTGCAGCTCTTTCCGTGCCCACTCCTGGAGACCCACCTCAAACCTAAACACCTTGTATTCTTCTGCCATGTTCCCTATCTTCATCATCAATGACTGAAACTGCCTAACATACTTACGCACGGACCCAGTCTGCCTCAGTCTATGCAAAGCTTCTCTACCCTGCCACGACGCATTCGTGTGGAGTGCTTTCGCATTTCTCTTTTCAGATCGTCCCAACTAACGATCCGTGGATTAGCAAGGGCATCCTGATTGCTACGAAACCAGGGTGACGCGTCCTCGCCAATGAAGCTCAACCCAATTTCGAACTTCTTTGCTTCAGGAGTGTTATTCATTCAACTTAAAGTACAACCCCATGTCTCATATGAAGTTCTCTAAGTCCCTGGCATTTCGCTCCCCCAAGTACTTCTTGGGACCAGGTGCCTTCACCTTAGTTAGACTCTGACGGCCCATCACCGGATGGTGCGACTGCTTTCTTCAACACTCCAATGTCTTCCTTCAACCCGTCGATAACACTCTGGAACCGATCCCTCAATGAGTGCATCTCCTTTCTCAACCCAAGCTCTGAGTTACCATCCCCTCCCCCCGCCTGGAAGCGTGTAAAAAGCTCATGCCTCAAAGGGTGGCTTAGTCCGTTCGCTCCACATCGGGAACTTTAGTAGACCGAAAAACGGAGGAGCAGTTTGGTGGTTAGCTTCCCGGTGACCAGCTCATTCATTTGATTCCCTTCATTGCTATATCGACTCTTTCTTAAGCCTAACGACTACTTTATGTTAATGACGATTTTGAATGTTTGCGATTTATATTAGTTACCCCTTTCCTGTTATACCGAAATTACTTGGTCCGATCCTGCCGCATCATTACAGGGTATGCCTTGCAATTAATCCCAACAACCGGAGAGATAGATAGATGGAGCGGATAGAAGAACTGGCCTACCTCTCCTTATTGGTCTATGATCCCCTCTCCCTGACTTATTGATGCGAGCTCTTTCAGACCTCGGGCAGGGCAATCCTTTTGAAATAGTTAGAGGTCAGATACGCTAATTCAAGCTCAAGCCATCTAAAAAGTGACCTCGGATTACTATAATTGCATCGTTTAGGGCGAGCAGCCAATGATGAACCTTTCCCTATTATATATAGGAAGTCTGGCAGCTAATGAGTAATGAGCGAAGCCTTCTATTGGGCAGAGAGAGCAGATGTCACTACGTCAACGGCAAAAGAAAATGTTGCTAAATTGTCATCAAATCATCGAAATTGGCTACTTACCTGTCACACTCACCGAGCTAGTTCAAAGTAGGTTGAGAAAGAGTCTCATCCAGCCAGTCGTTCGAAAGGAAGAATGTCATCATAGCGCGATATGAGCAAAGCAACTAAACAAAATGGTACCGTCGGAGATGAAGCCCGAGAGCGAGGTCCAATGATCCTCTTTTCAATCTCTTACTTACTATCTCGTGCGATTCACTCTCAAGCCATAGCGAACAAGTAAATAAGGAATGACCGAACGAAGTCGCTAAAGGCAGGCATCCATCCTTCCATTCGATCAAAGGCATCCGAGCCGAAGTAATTCAATTCACTCGAAAGGAGAAGAGCGTCAAGCAGCCCCAACTCTAGCTCCAGAGGGCTCCGTAGAGCAGGAGAATGCTCAGGTCTAAAAGTGATTCCTCATTTTGTTCCTAAAACGTGAGGTGACGATTCGACAAGTCAATGACGAGTGACTCAACATAATGCTTCCAGAGAAGGCAACCTTTTAACTGGTGAAAAGAATCAAAAAAAGACCATAGTAGATCTATGATTAGTCCTCGATCGGGATGGTCCTGTCGAAGAACGTCGATCTTGATCCTCCATTGACAGGGGAAGGCGACTTACCCTCTTACTAGAAATCAAACGGTGTACCGAACCCTCATTCGAAGGAGCAGGGCTTCCACCAGGCTAGCTAGAATTGGCTGGCATCTTTCTTATATCCGATTCGGACATTGCGGCTAGTTCCATACAAGGCGCTCTCATACGCTTCTAGCTCAAGAGGAATTAGACAGTACTCGCATCTAGTCCACTAAATGGATTTCATCCTCAAATGAGTAAAGCCGGGGATGGCCTCTTTTTCACATTTTGACAGGATTCGGCGGATTAGATTACAGCTAGGTCGCCTAAGACTTTCTATTCGGGTCGGGCATTGTAGCTTTCGCTATTCAAAAAGTGAATTTGGTTGGGGTTGCTTATTACTCCCCCGATCTCTATCTGTAAAGTAGGGGTTCTTGTATGCCCTTTAAGGAAGGAGTGGTTGCAGTCGTAGCTAAACGAAAAGCAAAGAAAGATCCCCCCCTATTAGTCACTTTAGCGCAAGTCCCCCTATTAGTCAAGGGTGATCGGCATAACACTATTGGGGCGAAGGCTTTTCGAAAGCGATCGATTACTGGATGGAAGAATGATGAAAAACCAGCGCATTCAAAGGGGCTTAGGAACCTACTAGGTCTGGACCGACTTCTTATCGGCATTAATCGTAACATTTTTCTCGTGATTCAGGCAATCCAAGCTTCTTCTTTTCATGTATGTGGGTGGCATCCAGAGTGACGGAAGAGCGGGCGAATGCCCGTGGGTAAGTAAGCAGCGCCATATTCTATTGCTGGGTCTACTAGTTCTGGATCTGTAACTCCTCTTTGCGAGGACAGAAAGACTGTAACTGAGGGCACTTCACGTAGGTCAACAATAGCTGCAGCAAGTGAAAGGGATTATCAAGTTTTTCGATAGACAAGCGCGACCGGCCTGCCTATACTATAAACGACTCTTGAAACCGAAGCGATTAACTCCCTGGTGGGGGAAAGGTGCCTCTACAGATCCAGAAAAGTAAAGTCCAGTTTCTGAGAAACTTCCTTCAAGGTTCAAAGTCAGTCGTAAATGCATAATATGCGGGTCCCCTATCCT
Source organism: Hyacinthus orientalis (assembly GCA_031762755.1). Lineage (NCBI taxonomy): Eukaryota > Viridiplantae > Streptophyta > Magnoliopsida > Asparagales > Asparagaceae > Hyacinthus > Hyacinthus orientalis. The sequence continues at coordinate 100,452 of JASKDU010000004.1, forward strand.
GCCAGTAGCGAGCTCACGAGACTATAAAAAAGGAGGGGAAGCGACCTAAGCTTGAGTTACCGGTTAGAGAGCGGGCCTAGAATGAGAAGCTTCCTCAGTAGTAATCCGGGGCGATTAAGCTCCTGTTAGTGAGGGTGACGAAAAGAGTGAATTAGCAACTGATTTCGCGCTAGGCGCTGCGCTTAACAGCGCCTTTGGCTTGGCTATTCTAGGCCTTCTTCTATTCGTACCTGCTTCCGTTTCTGCCCCCGCCATTAAAGCTTTCTGGTCCAGGCCATCTCTCAGGCTTACACAAGTCTAATTCTTCCGCTACCGATATTGGATCTGAGCCTTCCTTGAAAGAATCGCAAACAAAGAGTCAATTACTTAGCTTATCGAGATCACCGCTTCTTTGTTCGCTGCCGAGTAGAAAGAGAAAGCCCTTCAACGGGTATGCGGCTATCACGAATAAGAAATTCAAGGATGATGCCCCGCAAGACAAAGACTACTGCATAAAGTACTAAACCAGAGGCACCACCTACTCCCCCACCACGCACTTTTGGTGTCGAGCCAATGACACAGCGAGATCTCCTTCCATATTCGCATGGCCTCAAGGCCGGGACTCTTATTCTTCTTCTCGATGAATCCCTCGATTTAGTAGCCCTAGCCCTAGCCCCTCCTCCCGTGCTTGTATTTCGGATGCTCATTCTCGGTCCAGCGAAGTCTCCTCTCCAGCAGCGAGACCCTAGCGAAAAATACGAGTCTGCCATTTACGTTTAGCCTTCAACGCAATCTCAAAATGACGATCGGAAAAGGTTAATAAAGCTGGGAATTTCCGCCCCGATAGTTGAACCCATAGCCTTGCTTCTAAGACCTGCAACCCCTTCTTTTATTTTGATTCGCGGCTGCATAGTAATGCTCGTCGAAAGTCACGCTTCGGTTAGCTTTGAATTAGAGACTCACAGGATACTGTGAAAGGAGCATCCATCTCATCTTTTGGGCGAGTAGCCCTTATGTAAAGTCGACCCACCATTTAAGAACCAAACAAAGCAAGGGCCCTTTCTTTAACCCTTTACGAAACCAAGGGCGTTGACTAGTGCCCATGTGTGTGCTTGCATAGCTGCTCTGACTCTTTACCTAACATCCTCCCCTATAAAGGAAAAAAGTCATTTATAATGGTGTTCCGAGGCTTTATTTGTCAAGCCAACAACTCGCGCTGAAGAGATGGATATTGGCTCTTTTTCTCCCGCAGGGATATTAGCTCTTGTCTTTTAGTAGCTAGCTCTGCTTTCTGCTTTCCCCTTAGCCTCAGCCTCTCTATAATTTCTCGCTTGTAAGTTATAAGGAAAGTCGCCAGTGACGGAGAGTATCGAACAGACAGAAGACCCGCTTATGGCCCTTCTCCGCGGGTGGTGAACCGGATCGAATAAGCAAGCAGACCACAACACTAGAAAAAAGGAAATGAATGAACGCCTTTTTCTTACGCTTTCCTATGAGACCTTACCTTGGCCTTGGGAGTATGGCTCTCTGAATAAGAGGCTTTCAATGATACATGGCATAGCATCTCTCGGACAGGCAATAGATAGAATAGTCATAAAAACCATAACGATTCTATATATATATATATTTCATTTACTATTCTATATAATACTATTATCTATATAGAATAGGGCTTTCACCGCCTTGCACCCGGGCTTATAGGTCCTATTCTTGTGAACCCTACGGCACCGTCGGATCGGTTCGTATATACAGAAAGTTAGCTAAAGCTCACGGCCACTCTCATCTGTAAGGAAGACAAGACACTTCCTACGGCCTCGACGCGCCGCAGCCACTATTTTGACTCCTTTTATGCAATTATGAACTCCACGGAACTTTATCGATTCCAATGCAACTTATCCTTTTTGAGTTGACGTAACAAACTACGCGAGCCTCCCGATGAAGCCAACAGAAATCCTATCCGAATACTAAAAAGAAAAGGCAGTTTCATTATTGTGGTATACCAGCCGCCAGTTCTGGAACTTCCAGTTCCAATCGGAGCATATAGATCCGTAAATGGATTTGTATGTATAGCCACTTCAGTCGTGCTCGTCGTTTCTCGAATGGAAAAAAAGAATCTTTTTTCTGGGAACATGGTAAACCAGAAATTCTTATGTTCGTGATTCTTCATCCACCGATGCAGAAAATGCTCCAGTTTTCCATTCTCATATGAGGCAGGAAGGTTTATTGGCAACAGGTCGGCACGAAGTGATTCATCATGCTCAAACATGAACCGATCGCTCGTTGGGGACGGTTTATAAATCATAAAATTCCCACAAATGGAATGAGAAGTGGGTCCATGTAAATGATCGAGACCTCGCAAACAACAACGCTCCTTACCCATATGGAGTTCGGGACCCAAAGGCAATCGTTGAGTGAACTGTATCTTATTCGTATTAGTTGACCTAAGCCGCACCATTATTGCTGGGGGGTGGGGCTCGGCCTCCGAACCGTACGTGGGACGAGTTTCTGCCTCATACAGCTCGGGCCGAAGACCGGGGGAAGTTGAGGAGAGATGGGGAGACCCAGCTGCTGCCGGTCGGGACAGACAGGAAACGGGGCGGGGATAAGCTTGTGAAGAAGCAAGCTTATTCCCCCACCCCCCCGACCCTATAGCGCTTCGCGTTCTTTCAATTCCATCCCCCCTACTGTAAGGGATAGGCGGCTAATACTAATCTCATAAGTGCAGTAGTCGTCGTCTGACCAATCGGCTCGGACACCAGATCGCTCGTGCCCGCCCAAACTACGATCATGCTCGCCCTAAATGGAATGGCTCTCTTAGTTACGCTGCGCCCCGACCCGAGTCCCCACGTCCGCTTTTATCCGCCCGCAACCCGCTTTCTTTGCCAACACAACTTTAGGGCCGTCCCCTTCATTCTATGCTGACCCCGGCCGGGGCTGGCTTTTTGGGAAGCCCGTTCCCACCGCGCTCACGGCCCGGCTGGCCTGCCAGCGGTAGTGGGAATTCTCCCGTTCCCTGGTAAAAAAAGGGTTGGTTGGATGCGGGATCTACCCCACGAGGAGCGGTACGGACGTAGATGATATCATCACGACCTCTCTTTGCGTACCACTAGGGATGCTTAACGCCACTTCGCCAACTGGCATTACCCGCGCTTTCGTCTCTCTCAGTGTGGTCAGCACTGGGTGTTTCCGAGCAGCGAGGCTTACACCCATTCGCATTAGTTCATCCAAAGTTCCTTACCCTTATGCACGAATTTTGGAATAAGCCATCTTCCTATCAAGGTTAAGGAGTCAACTGAGCATCTCAGCGGCGGGATTGAATACCCGGATCGAATCAGAGTTCACGCCGCCCGCCCTGAACAAATAGGAGGCGTGGGCCACAGGTCGCACATAAGCCACCGGGTCGCACGACAGAAGAACACCCAACATAAAGATGCACACTCCTCCATGTGAAATAGGAAGATTCATCTTCACTTTTTTGTAGTAGTCGTGACCAACAGCCATCAGCAGTCGGCTCGTTGGTAAGGCGAGAGCTTCAAGCCCGATTTCTGGCGGCACACCCCCCAAACAAGCACCACTCGACGAAGGGGGGGCGGGGAAAGCTACAGGCCCAAAACCTTCGACCCTTCTTTCTATATGGGGGTGCCCGGGGCACCTCATCTTGTCATTTCGTCGTTGCTCATTCCCGGTAGGCCGAAGTGTTTGGCCTTTCCTTCTCCGCGCCCGCTCACGCTTCGATGACCTATCACGGGGTAAAGAGAAGAGAGTACGAAAGAATTGTAAACAGAGCAGGCCGCAGAAAGATTCTAAATATGACAAGTCCCCCATGGATTCGAGAAGAAGGAAATGAAGAACGGGAACGAAACGAAATAAAGCATTTCTAGCGGATGAGCTTCTCCCAATTATATTTGGTAATAGAATAGGGCGGCTTGCTCTGACCAACACTCCACTTTTTGCTCTGTCCATGGAGCGTATGAATTTCCTGGAATGTAGATAGACCAAAAAGGGGAATTCAGGGATAGGAATAGGAATTATAGTACCATTGGAAGAAGGGGCACCAGTGGGAACATCTCTACTGACGAACCATTTCAATAGTACGGGTGCTGCCGTGCCACGAGGCACGACCATGGAAGTAATGAAAAAGAAGAAGTTCTGTAGTTGGACCATCTGCTCTATCCGTTCGATTTTAGCTTCTCCAGAGATACGCTAAAAAAAAATGAAAGTGTTCGCAACGCATACCGAAAAAGCCATGTTGCCGACCATTAATGACTAGTTCGAACACCAGGAGCAGGGTTGAAACCAAGAAACATTTTTGACTTTCCTGATCGAAATCAATATCTCGAGTATTTTAACAATGTTTTCGGTGATAGATATTATACGATGCTATTCGAACCGTTCCGTTTTTATCCATGTCAGCATTTCTTATAAAAGAAATTATATCGGCGACCCTACCCATGACGAACTATAATTATCGGTGCCTCCTATATAGAATATTTCTTTTATATTATATTACAGAATGATGAAATTCTTAAAAGTATATGCGTGAGACACAATCTACTAATTTGATCTATTT
>JASKDU010000004.1:115000-118808 GCA_031762755.1 Hyacinthus orientalis
CAGCTGACTCCTTTTCAATAGAAAGGAATAGCCAAACCAACCCAGCTGGCTGGTCAATCTCAGTGATCTTATCGGCCGGCAAACCGGAGACGGACGACCACGGTCCCGACCTTATCAGCACCGTAGGTTTACTAATCAATGAAGCCCCTCAACCTACTTACTTTTATTACACAGTCAACCAAGCCTAACCGTCATGGTCACGACATGTTGATGATTGAGTTTAACCATCTACACGGAATCCATCCATAAACCGTCACCCCGGTGACCTTCGTCACCAAAGCGTCACGACAGAAAAAGTACCATAGACATCTCCAGTGGGTGCCCAAGAAGTCGGAGCACGTAGGCGAATAAGGCGAACCCTACACTTATAGGCCTCGTTAAAAAGAAGTGGGGAAGAGTCAAGTAAAGTACAACAACGTTGGGGTGGGACGCTAGTACTTAAACTAGGGTTGCTTTGGCGCGCTAATCTTGCTCAGCAGGCTTTCCGTTGTAGCGCGCTAGCGCTTAATCTCTCACTTCAGAAAGATTTTGCAGTATTTTATTATGATGACCTGGTCGAGAGAGTACGAAACATCGGTATAAAAGATTGAGTGGGATCAGTGAGGTTGGTTATAGTAAGGCCTGGCCTAAAGTGCGCGGCTTACGAAAAGGTAAGCGGTTAGGTTGACTTTGCCCCCATGCTACGCCCTTTTTCTGAATCGGAAGATAATCCCATTTTTCTTCCCCGCGGGATCTCTGTTTCCCAGCCACTAAGGTTCCGTTCGGTCCTCTTCCCCATGGGTATGGTATATGAACGTGAGAGCAGGAAGTTCTAGCATAAGAAATCCTTCGATTCCTAAAGTCGAATAGGCCGAGTGAACTGCGTGTGTCCTGCCTCCGGGGAATCACGTCTATCGAATGAATGATTGAAGAAAGAAATGCACTTTGTGAATACTTCGTTTTTCGATATGTTCTATTTGCTCGTAGTGGAGCATAAAAAAGAAAGTCATCTGCTGATTCTTTTTTGAAGGCGCGCGCTAGAAAGCTCCTATTTCATACTCCACCTTACCGAAAGTGCACACCCACTTCTTTTTCCTTGCAATAAGCTTCCTCCAGGGGGCATTCTCCACAAACAACTGAGTGTTTCCAGAGATTGATTTTCTCCCCTGTTCCAGGAACCATGATGGAATCGAATTCCATGTTTGAATCATTCCCATCCACCCAAAGACTCATCTCCTATTTTCTGATATATATAGATATAGTAAGATAGTCATTCTTCGAAAGGTTTTTCTCTACCATTACTATCTTATTCGATTTTTCCGCCCCCTCTACCCTAAGTCGTCGAAGATGTTAGAGTTATCCATAATTGTTTAGCTCTTAGCATTCGGCTGAGACTCCCACCGCGACACCCGGTTGGCAAACCGTTTTCCTTTGCCAACACAACATTAGGGCTGTTCCATAACAATTCTCTCATGATTTGATCTAACTGGTAAATAATGGCAAAAGCCTGGTTTTTTCCATTATTTACCAGCACCACCTTTCTCAGTTTGACTCTTCCTGGGAGCGATAGCCACCGTACCGATTGCTCCAGTTCAATTCAATTATTCTTCGTCGGATTTCATCTATGACCGCTTTCTTCTTTACTATGTGAGGGCTTTCTTGCTTGTCTTTTTCCTGGGGACTGACTTTCCTTTATATGAATAGATCTTCACTCCTAGCTGCACTGATGCCCAACATATCTTGGATTCTTATATGGGCTCTCTTCTCTTGGAGGAGCTTTTCCTTGATTGAATTGCTGCTCCAGAGGCTCTGCAGAACTGATATAGAATTTTTCGGAGACCTGGATGGATGAACATTTTCATTTTTCCTATTCTTTCTTCAGTATAGCGCTCTTTTTCAAAAATGGATAGATTTTCGATCCCACCTCCGATCAAACGTCGCTTGCGATGGGTTGCCCGATCATCGAGTTCACCGATATGCTGGTATCATTAGAAATTGAAGAAAGAAATGAAACTTCGTTGCCCTTGAGTTGTCGGTTTTGTACTTAGTATGGCAATCGGTTCCTAATTGAAGCAGTTGCCGAGAGCACCATGATTTGATAAGCCATCAAAATGCCCCACTTTTTTTGGTATTCGAGGGGTTTGGGGGTATGGAGTGAAAGCAAATCAATAGTCTGAGAATGCAGCCTGTCGGCGAGCTTTTCACAACTGTAAGGTCATTATGTCATTCACCAGAGTGACCAAATTCGCCGATCATCAGGATGACAAATTCCATTCGCTTAACAGCGCCTCCCTCCGGTCGCCTTGCTTTCTGGATTCTTCTGAGTCACGAATTGTCAGACATCAGAGTGATGTGAGGGCTTTGGCGTGGGATGGTAGTGCTCGTGTATAGGCCTTGTAGTGAACTGCTTTCCAATGCCGCCATGTCATGAATCATGACCTACTCGACGGAAAGTAATCTACATTCGACCTTCGAAACCTTTGGACTAGAACTTTGAATCCAATACTTTTTTATAGTGCTTGTGACTTTTTCTTTTCTCTCGATGAGAACGATTATAGTGGGTAGGCTCTCTCCTCTTGTTTCAACACCAACACATACCCCGCTTGTGGCATTTGACCAGTACAATTTAAGGGGAAGGATTATCCTATACATCTGCATCTTGTCGCTTGCTCAGCAGCACTTTCCTCAGTGAAGGAGTGGCTTCGCTCAATCAATGCTACAACTGCTTGTGCGTATGATTCTTCCCATGTGTACGAGTAGTCCACTTACTTTGGTTTACATACTCTAATCCGCCGTCGTTTTCATTCTTCTTCGGAGGCACTTAGCCCTCTCTCCTTTCGTCGTCAGTGCTCGGCATCTTCCCGGCTTTGAGCTTCTCCCCTCTTTCCCGGCTCCGTCAAGTTGTATCGGTCACATCGGAAACCAAACGACGCTCCACCTTCCGCATTTGACAACCGCTATTTCCGTGGACGGATTTGACTCGATGCTTCTTGTTGTTTGCTTCTACTTGCGTGGAAGAACAGCGATTGAGGAACCTGCGCCCTCTACGAGGCTTGGCTAACTTCGTTTCCTTGACTTCGAGCAAGAATCGAATATGAGCAGATATGAGATTAGAATATCTGACATTATGAGATCTAGGAGTGGGATAATGAAATTCTTTTTGTACATATTGATCTGCCTCCCTCCTTTCCCCTCTCCCTGGAGGTCGAGCCAACCTTCCTTTACCCTCGCCCTTACGGTCGAGTAGAGCTTATGCACCCTCTCCCTTACTTATTGATGCGAGCGCTTCCTCCCTCCGGTCACCTCGTGGTCTACTCTCTATTAACAACTTTTGGAATCCTATATGGATTATGACCTGGAACAGAATGTCATTACGAAATCAGCGTTAGTGTATTTGCTATACGCTAGATTGAAGAGAAATCTGTGCTTTTAAATGCAGTTCCAGCCTTGCCGGGGAAATGAGCTAGCCAATCCTCTTCCTCTTGAGTCGGTCTGCGGGACACATATACAGCTTAGCGTGCATCACCTGCGTTTTCAGCATTTGGGTTTCCGGTTTAAGAATCTATTAGCATCCGTCAACCTATGTATCTCCCGTTTATGGGTCCCTCTCTGCGCTGCTTTCTTGGTAAGGAGATCCTCCTACATGCTGATTTCCCTCTTTCTATGCTATGGGTCTGTTCCTGTACTCACTTGCCCGCTATCCTAGGTATCGGCCAGCGGTCTCGGTCGTCTTGTTCGAACATTTTCCAATACCCTCTCCCTGGAGGTCGAGCGCCCCTTCGGGTCCCTCTCCCTGGAGGTCGAGCGCCCCTTCGGGTCCCTCTCCCTG
>JASKDU010000006.1:0-45000 GCA_031762755.1 Hyacinthus orientalis
TGATTGGGGATCTCAAAGACTACTCTCTTTCGAGTGCAGTCGATAGTAGCATGAAATGTTCCCAACCAATCCATCCCGAACACAGCATCAAAGCTCGGGATGTCAATCATCATGAAGTCCGTGAACAAAGCGCGTCCGCAAATCACCACAGGACACTGAGGGTATCCTTCTCTGGTCTTGATTATTCCGCCACCAGTGTTAATGTTCCATCCAGAATCCAATGGCTTGACAGGAATGGAATGGGTGCGGACGAATCGACTCGCCAAGAAGCAATGTGATGCTCCCTAGTCGAATAAGGATAGGGCGGGTTTCCCAGCTACTAGGACGGTACCTAATCACAAGCACTAAGCTAAACATCCAAAGCTAGCAATCGTCAAGCAGATCATTCTATGCAGATAGTTGAGTTATACCTGTGATGACGTCACCTGTTGCCTCGGCCTCTTCAACGGACATGGTGAAGGCCTGGCGTCTCGGTGGCTGAGGCCTCGCATGCTGGAAGGCCCTCTGCTGTGGAGGTAAAGCTGGACGCGGTGGAGCATTCCCAACTGGTGCAGGACGCTGCTGCAGAGGCAGAGGTGGACGCTGTGGAGCGTTCCCAATCTGTGCAGGGCAAGGTGCTGGGGCTGGAGCTGGAGCACGCTGCCTCTGGTGGGGACAGTCTCCAGTGGCATGTCCTCATGCTCCACAAGCCAAGCATAGGCCTAGGAGAAGGCGACACTCGTGCTTAAAGTGCCCTGGCTTTCCGCAGTGATGACACAGTCGTGGGGCCTATTGCTGTGGCCCAGGCCTCTTGAATTGGGTCTGCTGAACTGGGCGAATCATCTGCTGCTAAGGTCGCTTGCCCGGTCCAGACTGAGAAGGTGGGGCCTCATGGATGCTGCCAGTCGCTGCTCCTCTAGCTCTTCTTGCTCGACCATTTCATAGTTACGAGCCACGGCCAGGATGTCCTCATGAGTGGTCACATGGGCATTGACCAGCATCTTCTTGATCTTGATGTTCAGTCCCTGCTGGAACTGCTGAGCTCGGATCGTCGGGTCCTTGACCAGCTCGGGGGCAAATCGACTGAGTCTGGAGAACTCTGCATCATACTGGTCCCCCTATTAGTCAAGGCATCGTACTCTGCTTTAGATTAATGAACTTCTTCCTCATGAAGATCTTCACCTGCGGTGGAAAGTACATGTCATTGAATGCCGTAACGAAGGCACTCCATGCCACTGGCAGTGTCAAACGATCCTCTACTGCTTACCACCAGTCTCGGGCACCATCAGTCAACTGTCGCTTGGCAGTCGCCACCCAAGCATCATCTCGGGTATTAGTTGCTCTCAAATCATCAGTGATGCTCCGAAGCCATTCTTCTGCCTGAAGATAGTTCTCGGTCCCATAGAATGTCTTCGGGTGCATGCCCCGGAAGTGATAGGCACTCAGGTCTTCTCTCAGACCATGGTGTAGGGCCTGCTGAAGCATCGCAGCCTGCTGCTGCTGGAGGATGAACATGCCTCTCATGACGTCCTCCTGAGTCATCGGTGGTGGCAAAATGCATTTTTCTCAGTTATATAAAATGAAACTGAGAAACCTCATCCCATTTCCGAAGAAAGGGCCAATACCAGCAAGAACTGAACTGCCTAGCTGATAGGTTAGCTCTTTAGCGTTTGGTTTACGCAGAGATTTCATAGCAGTGAAGATGGTGAGTTTGCAGCAATTGAGTATCACCAAGTTCACAGGCAAGAACGATTTTCGGATGTGGCAGCAGAACGTCTGAAACATCTTGAAACAGACATCGTGCTACAACATCGTTTTTTCGATGTTACGAAGCTGACAAAGGAGGTCACTGAAGCACAGAGAGATGAGATGGAGAACAAGGCATTCAGTGCCATTCAATTGTCGTTGGACGACAATGTTCTTCGGGAGGTCTTAGATGAGACTTCTGCAGCAGAGATGTGGGCGAAGCTTGAAAGCATATACTTGAAGAAAAGCTTCACGAGTCATTTGTATCTTCAACGACAACTTTATTCTCTGAAGATGAAATCGGAGACATCGATCAAGGATCATATTGACGAGCTCAATAAGATTGTGGTGGAACTGAAGGGCATGGATGTTGCCATTGGGGATGAACAGCAGGCTGTTTTGCTCCTGTGTTCATTGCCACATGAATATAACCAGTTCGTTGGATCGATTATTCACAATCGGACTTCCTTGACCACAGATGATGTGAAGGCTTCTCTTCACACAGAGGCGATGTGCGCCAAGGTCCAAGGCAGAAGTGACAGAGATGATCGTGATGAAGTTTTACATGCCAGAGGTCGTTAGGATAGGAGAGGGGTGGCGGTAGCCACAGGAGGAACTCTCATTCCAGAGGAAGGAATCAGTCCAGTGACAGGTTTTGCAAACGTAGTGTTACAACTGTAACAAGATGGGGCATTACGCTAACAAATGTCCAGAACCGTCCAGAAGAGGTGACAAGGCTATTGTCAAGGACGAAGCAAGTACTGCAACCTTGGGGGCAAGTGACGATCTAGGTAGAGCTATCCCAGAGAAGGATGAGGAGATGTTTGCAGCCGGTGTTGTCGGCGAGGCAAATGTATCGTGGTTGTTTGACAGCGGGTGTTCGCTACATATGACGCCACACAAATCTTGGTTCAGCTCCTATACGCCAGTATCCGATGGAGTACAATACTAATGGGCAACAGTGCGACCAGCAAGGTCGAGGGTGTTGGGACAGTGAAGATCAAGATGCACGACGGGATAATGTGAAAAACATTTCTCTTGCATTAATAAGTAAGGGATAAAATGCATTTAAAAATTCACTTCATAATAGTGACATCCTTTAGAGTACCCGAACAAATGTAGTGACAATACCAGATTCTAATGTCGTAAATGACCGATATAGACACAACAACTCTTTCTGGTACCCAATACATATGATAACCCACACTTTTAGGTAGGATAAAAAAGAGTGGTATATACTACGTAATCGTAAAATACGTCTCTCCACCACTTGATGTGGGGTTATCATATAACTCTTAAGGGAAAGAAAGACTTAGCCCTGTAGGGTAGGGTGTATAGCTCAGCTCGGTGGGTAGAGCAGGTTCAATTCCTGCTATACACAGACAGGAGGGTAAACCCTTAGGTAGAAGATAATCGTCTTCTATAACAGTCATGACCAATGTCGATCTCCAGATTTCTAGTGAAAAGAAGAGCAAGAAGCTTTTCCCCACACACTTCTTTTTGTTATGTTAATAACCCTTTAGCTTTTATTAGTACCTAGAGGAAGCTGTCGTTCTCTAGGGGAGGGTTCTTTCATAACCGAATCACTATATCTGGACGGATTCTTACTTATTTAGACTCTGGGTAAGGCACTATAACAATAGGAAATCCCAATAATGCCTGTCTCCAGCTCGTCGTTGCGAGAACAGTTGGAGTTAGATAGAGTCTAAAACAAGAAGGGTTCATGGGTTCGACGCCTGATGTAAGACTTACATTGTCTATTAGCATATATAGTGGCGGTACGTAACGATATAGTGACGGTAGACCATATCTCCAGCACCTAAGCTCAGTCAATCGGTATGCTACGATAGAGGTCGTAACCCTTAGCCTATATATCCAGTACCTAAGCTCATATATCTGTATAACAATGTAGGTATTTTCAGGTTCAAAAGAGAAGTCCCAGGGAATTTCTTTTCAAAAGCCAGAATATATATCATGAATGTCTTTCCCAAATGCTTATCTGAGTCACAATTGTTTTCACTATGTAACGAATTCGAAGAGCTGAAGGATCGTTCTATTGATTCATCTTCTCAATTGACTATTAAAGGCAGTGATTCTTCTTCTATTCTACTCAGTTCCATACCCCGTGATCGATATTCTCATTTGAAAGAGCTGATTGAGGATAGAGGGATATTCTGCTCACCTCTCGAGCATATCTTACGCTTACCTCTCCCTATCGATCGAGCAGTTACTCTCCCTATCGATCGAGCATTTACTCTCCCTAACGCTCAATCTTCCCTCTCCCTTCCGGTCGAGCTCTTTCGGACCCTCTCCCTTTCGCTCAAGTCTACCTACTTATTGAAGCACCTTCCGGTAGAGCTCTTTCAGAACCTCTGGAAACCTTTAGCTAACGCTAAAGCATCCCTCTGGCGCCCTTTAGCTAACGCTGAATCCTACCTCACACTATCGTTCGAGCATCCCTCAGGTCACGTCACTCTATCGTTCGAGCCGTTACACAACCTCTCGAACTGGGGCTCAACCCTAGCGGTCTCGTACGGTCACCTCTTTTTTCCTTTATTACTCCGACCTTTACTTACCAAGTCGTGTCCAGTGAAGGAAATGTTGATTTGCTTTCGATATATGTTGGGTGAGCTTCCTTTATCTAAACAGATATTGAAGTTCCCATCTAGCTTAAAAGACAGGTTTAGTTTACTAAGTCAGTCTCTTGGTTTATCGTATCATTCAGATGCCTTGCGCTTTCCTTATAGCTCTTTAGGGAAAGGTTTGCGTGGTGTGGTCAACAACATAGATGGTAGAAAGGTGGTTTTCGATGCCTTAACGACATATGATGGCTTTCATGCTCGTTTCATAGTTCTGATCAGCTTGGGCGTTGGTTGTACTGTCTGGTACACGTCTGCGCCAACTGGCTATCTAGCATCTAGCCCCCATTATGAGGTGTTGTTTACTAAATTTTCATTATTAGAGTATGCACAGTCTTTCATACATTCTTTTGATCTACCAGGCTTTGAGAAGTTCTGTTTTGTTGAAACAAAGGACGTGACACCTTCGGTAGCGTCTGCAATGACTAGTGAGCATCCTTTTTGTGATATCAAAATACCAGACACTTTATCGGATATCCCAATACAGGATCGCAGCAAAGTGCTTAAGGGAGTCGCTTTAGGTGTGATGGTGGTTTTCTTTCTAACGGTCGGTATAGTACCTGACTTTTCTGAGGAATAGTCGATAGCTACACAAGATGTAGAGCTAACCTTGACCTATACTAGACGAGTTGCCAACATCGGCGTCTTCTCGTAAGCTCTACCTCCATGGTCGACGTCAAGCAATAGTACAGCGAAGGGAAGCACTCGCGTACCCCGGGTAGTCTATCCTTGGGATGTGAGGCGTGCTCCGATTGTACTTGTTTAGTGGAGAATACCTTTTTTCTTTTTTCGTCACCACACGATCCCGCGTCGTCTATCCGGATGTGAGCCACACTTCTTTCGTTAATAACACCTTTTTCCGCAGCTAGTGCTTCCAGAAGAACGAGCAGTTAGGGTACGGTACTACTCTACAGTGACGTACGTTAGCTCAGAGCACAGTACTGTACGTAAGTCGTGTTGTTCCAGGGTGGAGGTCGAGGGCCCCTTGACTTTCCCCTCTCCCTCTCCCTTTCGCTTACGCTCAAGTCTACCTACTTATTGAAGCACCTTATGGTCGAGCGCCCCTTCGGGTCCCTTTCGCTTACGCTCAAGTCTACCTACTTATTGAAGCACCTTACTTATTGATGCGAGTCTAGCTAACGCTCCCCTCTCTACCTTCTCTTTCGTTCTTGATAGTCCTATTCGGATAAAATCTCTAAGTTCATTTCTTTATGGACCCCTGCTTTCTGTTCCCAGGGTCATTGAAAATGAATATCAGATCATCTGTCCAAGAGGAAGATTCTTGCAAAGAGAGCACAGGAAAATGTCACTCGGATGCGTTGAGGTGCGAAAGTCTTCTATAGCACCAAGAGCTTATTCTCATACTCCGCTTACGGCCGGATACGAGAACTCTTGCACCGGGAAAGAAAGTCACTGCTGATTCCAGGGATATTACCACTTCCTCAAGAGTCAGACCGGAAACTTCTTGGAGACCAGCAGCACCGGCAGCGGTCATTCCCGTCTGATTGAAAGGCAAACAACGGAGGTAAGCATTCCGTTAGCTTTCTCCACTAAACCTTACTTCTACTAGACCACTCATGGTGGAAGAGTTCGTCGCTAATGCGACTTCCTTTCCCGGAAACCTTGTCCTCCTATCCTGACGTTCTTCTCTGTTACAACAGCTGACGGTATCCTAGACCGAACTGGACCAGGTTGCCTATGTCCAGGGATCAAGTTCTGGAAGGAGATCGAACCTGTCTATCTGACCTTACGGATGATAGCTCGCTATCTGAGACCGCACCAGATGAATATTAATTATCAGGTTTCACCATAATATTAATGTCACCATCTTTGGTTAAAGAAATGACACCACCATTATAACAAGTCAGTGCTTTATCTCCAGGTCCAATAGATTTGATTTCACCATCCAAATCGACTTTCTCAAATAAGACATTCATGTCATCTTCAAACCTACACTCAGACTCATACAGCGTAGTGGTTACTATAACTTCATGAACATACCTTGTATAAGTGTATGATGAAGGAGGAAATAGCTGATGAAAGACCTTATCCAATTCTATTAAATAGAAATTGAGCAAGACTTCATATATCAATGCTGAGGATGGCATCCAATCCTCAATTATATGGGACACATCCATGCCTTGAAAATGAATTGGTATATATAGTAATTCTTTGAATAATTTCATTATCTTATCATTTGCTACTTTAGGTTTAAGCATTCTCATAAAAATCTCTTTTTTTCTCGCACAAAGTGAGAGCCTCATATCTATTTTATATAGCCTTGAGATAGGCTTTTGTGCTATCGAACTAATATGGTCATAATATGTTGTTGGAAGGGCTTTTAAGCCAAAAGAATACGATTTTTTCTGAAGATTCAAATAGACAATTCTATTATTTAGCATGCCGCCAAGCGCCATAATAACAAGTTGATCCTCCTGAATTATAGTAACACAATAATAGATAGGGGTACCTTTTATATACTTCTTATAATGATAATCCGGGTGAATACATTTTAGTTGTTCTAACGTTTTAAATACTCGAAGTTGAAGTGTGGACAGAGTATATTTACCACTCCTTATTTTCTTTTGAATATCACTCACTTTATCGACTGTCAACTCATCAAATAAAGAAGGTTGACTATTGTAATAATATTCCATTTCTGATGCCAGCTGATCTAACGAACACTGTGGATAATTACTGTAATATCTACTACTCCGAAACTGAACATTCGATTTGGAAGCTGTACTATACGAACTGGGTAGTATAGACATGATTTTCATTTTATTCATTTTATAATACTTGTTCTGGATCGCACACTTGTACCTTTCCATCTGTGTCAAGAAAGATGGCCTTTTCATAATTACAGAAAAGTGGATCATCATCAGGTCCAATAGACTCAATCTCTCCAGCCAGACCGAGTTCTTCCAATAGCACATTTGCAGCTTTCTCGTCGAAATCATCATCACTTCTTGTCGAAATATAAACTTCATAGACTAATCTAGAAAATCTTATCCCAGGAAACCTTTTTGAAAACTCACTATCGAAGATGTCCATTAACACTATATGGAATAAGCACTTCGAGATTTCACTAATACCAGTACCTCTTATATCAGGCCGGAGATCCCCATTCTCATCAATGACTGGGAGATCAAGATAAGATGAAATGAGTTTATAAACGGAACCATATCCAACTAAACGCTGAACCTTATCTAAAACTAGACAGATTGGAATCAAACTGAATGAGGACCTTAAGTCAATCTTGTACAGTCTCTCCACCTTTCCCATTTCTTAAAGATAAGCCAAATGTGCTGGATTATCTCAGGAATGATAAGAATATCGATTCATCATATCAGAAATTACTTGCAGTGTTCGGGGAATATATAATTGAGGGTCTTATAATTCATGTACTAAGTAAGATTTATACTGAACATGCAGAGTACCCAATAGTCCGTGTAGCTTCTTTGGTTGAACAATTAGATACATCTATCCTTTTACATGCTTATATTATGGAACGCGAGCAACTTAAACAACAATATACTATGAAAGTGTTGGATGATCTGATCTCAGCTAAGAATAAAGCCTGTCCCATTGGTAACTGCGTATTGCATTTCCTAGAGGAAAGGAAATTGATACGTATCGATAATGATTTAAACAGGGTTATGAGGACTAAGAAGGGTCGTTATTATGAAAAAACAGGTAGTGTCTACGCTCACTTTACCTTTGATATCTTATTACTACCGATGAAGCTCAACCTGCCTATGGTCCACCCACCTCTTGATTGGCAGAGTACCCTCCCCGAGGGTCAAATACCCGGAAGCCTTAGGGAACTATCTGGTGGTTATTTCAATAGTATGTCTGGTGAACTATATAATCGTTACCGCCTATTAAGTACGGATAACATTGATAGATTGCATATAAAACTAGACCATAATTACAAGAGACTGTGTAGTGTGATGAATAAGCTTCAGGATCAGGCCTTTCAAATCAACAGTGTATTTTTGAACTATCTCAAAAGTAACTATGAGCAATTCGTAAATGAGGGTTTACTGATGCCTCAATTTCTAGCTTCTTTGAATATGATAGAAGTAACTAAATTACTCAAATCTTTTTACATGACGATGGAATCATCAATCAAGTTAAACTGCCCCTATCCCGATTTGTTAAATAGCTTGTGTAAACTAATACAGCAATCACGTTATGAGGCATCACTTATCAAAATAGCCTCAGCCTACGATGGCTATCATTTTTATCTGCCTGCATATCTCGACTTCCGTGGTAGAATCTACCGCACTGGTATCTTGCATTACCACGAGAGTGATCTAGCTAGAAGTCTGATCCTCTTTGCTGATATTCCTAATGAATATAGAGAAAATTCTGATGAATATCTACTCGATAATGCTAAACCATTAATAACTGCAACCGCCTTCCATTACGAGTCTTTCCCCTCTTACAGGAGTGGATTTCATTGGCTCTTTGCTAAGCGGAATAATTCTTATTCTGCTTCTAACACTCGCTATATCATTCATGAAGCTAAACACCCCTTTCAGTTTATAGCCTATGAATTATTATTATATAATCCTAATTATAATATGTGCATCCCAATTACCCATAAAGCCTCTGCGAGTGCTTATCAAATCATGAGTTATTTTTTATTGGATATCAAGCTGGCTAAGATAACCAATCTTATACCATCTGCTGATGAAGTCATCCAAGATGTATATTCTTTCATCCTCAAAGAGCTGAAGGTGTTCATGAATGCAGAACTCGATAATGATCTCTCAAGTAAAGTGAGCTCTCTCCTCACACGTAAGCTAGTAAAACAAATCTTTATGCCTATTATCTATGGAAAAAGAGAAAGTAGCACTGCCAGCGATATCCAAAAAGAACTGGGTCTCAGTTATAAAGAATGCAAGACTGTTGTGAAAGTGTGCTTCAAGTTCTGGAGGCTGCGTTATAAGCACTTGTATTGCCTGATGGAGTTGATCGGGGATATTGGCTGGTTAGTCTCATCCCGGGGTGGCTCAGTTTTATATAGAGTTCCTCAGTTTATTACTGTACAAGATTATCGAAAAAAGGATACCGTCAGTATCAATGTGGTAAATAAAGCAAAACGTAAGACTCATAGGGTGACTCTCAGTGTCCCTACTGAAGAAATGGATATTAGGAAGACCGAAACCGATACCTTCGTCAACTTCATACATCAGAGGTATGCATCTATTGCAATGAAAGTGGTAGAAATGAAAGCTCCTATATACACTGTACACGACAACTTTCTAACAACAGCAGCATATAGCGAGCTCATTGCAACTTATTATAACAAGGTCTTTATTGACATGGGTCCTCCTCTTTCAATCATTAACGAGTTCATCTATATGAATGTTATAGAACCTTTCGGTACTCTCAAGTTACTCAAGGGATACAGAAAGTTTCATATGATCATTAAAAAGGAAACGCTATCATATTACTTACATAGAAATATACCTAACATGGAACCTAATCCTAAGTCTCAAGCTCGGATATGCAACATACTCCGTAATTACGAGACCTATACGAGGAGCGTATGCGGTCCTTATCAAACCCCAGAGTCTGGTTGGCGTGGACATTTGGATAAGTGGTCTAAATTCAAGAAGGGTCTTGCTAAAAAGGATGAATGTGAAACACATTACAGCATAAATTATGAAAATGGATAAAATAATACTAAAGTGAGAGGTGGCCTTAAGGCATGCTAGAACTATAGTGAGAGGTAGCTGTAAGGCATGATCGAACGATAGTGAGAGGTGGCCATAAGGCATGCTAGAACGATAGTGAGAGGTGGGAAATGCACAAACGGGTTCCCGCAACGCATACATCGGTATAAATGATTTAGTACTCTTCTTTCTTTTTGAAAGTCAATCTCTCTAAAAAAGCAATAGCGAACAGCTAGTAGATTGAATCGTTGATGGCTCGAGCATTTGAGACATCGGAGATAAGAAAGTCAACCATTTCTTATATAAGGTATTTGACTCTAACTATCTAACGAGCCGGAGTTATTAACCTACCTAACAAGGTGGGCTCAAGCTCCCAGTACTGAACTTTCCCTATACCGTTAGGGGAAAGCATCCAGTACGGGGCTCTTTCGCGGACGTTCGCTCGTACTTATGTTCTGTGAAGTACTCGCTACCGTGGAGTTGCGTACTAGTAGACTGGCGTAGCGTAGCGTCACTATAAGCAAATAGACTCTTCCAGTGTACTTTTATTCATCTGAATAGTCGATAGCTACACAAGATGTAGAGCTTACGAGAAGACGCCGATGTTGGCAACTCGTCTAGTATAGGTTCTGAAAGAGCTCGACTGAAAGGAGAGGTTGTGCAACAAAAGAGCTCGAAGGCCATTCAGCATCACTGCCATTCAGCTCCCCAATCCGTCTTGGAGTGTAGCTATAGGAGTACCATGCCCGAGAAGCAGCCTAGCAAGCTACCACCGAAGAGGGAGAAGTGCTCGTTCGCACAGGAGGAAGTCGTGTTCTTGGGGCACATCATCGGCAAGGGCCAGATCAGAATGGACCACGGGAAAGGTTAGGGAGAGGTTCTGAAAGAGCTCGACTGAAAGGAGAGGTTGTGCAACAGACCGGAAGGCGCTGTTAAGCGATAGGATACCGCTAGGTAGGCTCGACCGCAAGGTGACCGTAGGTAGACTTGAGCATAAGCGAAAGGGAGAGGGATGATTGAGCGTTAGCGAAAGGGAGAGGTTGTGCAACAGACCGGAAGGTGCTTCAATAAGTAGGTAGACTTGAGCGTAAGCGAAAGGGACCCGAAGGGGCGCTCGCATCAATAAGTAAGGGAGAGGGATGAGTAGTCCTTATATAACAATGAGTTTGGATATAGCAGTTAGAAGTTTATACCAGAGATGAGCGCTCCGAGACGAGAAGTATTTGGTTGGATATAATCAACCAATCAAAAGGGAACGGAGTCACCTGCTATCCAGTTTGGTCTTTTTTCATTGAGTGGGGGACGTCCCGTAGAGCGCCACTTCTCGGTATATATGGTCGATCTCGTCGTTGGAGAGAAAGATTTTGGCGGAGGAGCTATGACCTCCGGAGGGTTTCATTCCCTTAAAAGAGTAGGGGGGTTTGGCACTCCTCAGGTCGAGCGGAACCTGGGAAAGAAAATCTTCCCCGGTCCAGGGCAGCGATATGATCGAGTGAGGCAGGCTTACTTATAAAGGTGCAGGTTTGATAGGGAATGAGCGGATGGCGGAGGGAGGCAAGTGTAGCTGGTTTTGGTCGAGGGACGGAGATCAGGCAGGAAGCAAGGCGCCAGTGCCCTTGTGAGTTCCCAGATCTCGCGTGTGGGATAGAGCGGGGGTGTCGGAGCAGCCTCAAAACCAAGACGAGTTGTTGGAATGCAGTAGATAAATAATTGTGGGGGAAGTTTACAACGCTGGTCGGGCCACGAATCCAGATCGAGCGGATGACTGGGGGAAAATCTGAGGTGGTGTAACCAAAGTGCATGGAAGCGTGCATAAGTCCCAAGAGGGAGAGGGGGGCGACTACCATCATCCCGTTTCGACCGAAGAAATTGCCGGAGCAGTTGAACCCGGGTGATGGGGAGGGAATGCCAACAAACACGATGAATAGTATGTGTGGTTAGCGAGAAGGGCGAAATTCGAGCATTTTATGTATGCTCCGTATCCTCTTTATTGATTATTCATCAAACTTTTCCTACTATGAACGTTCATCGTGCCTCTGTTCATGGTCCGCTTCATGATTTCCCTATGTTGCCCTGTTCACTGCTCTATTCAAGTTGCCTCACTGACCATTTCTTTATCAAAAGTAAAGAAGAAAAAGATAGAAAGCCGAGCATATATTTTTATAGATAATCATTCTGTTTTAGTTTTCCCGAAAAATTCGTCCGGTGTCCTATATTTTAGTTGTTCCTCTACTTGCACTTGTCGGTGCCATTTGCTCCGATCCTTCCTCCTTTCTTATACTGGCATTGACATAGATTCCCCCAGAGCGAGTGCAATCACTATGGATCCAAAAAGAATGGATAGGGATAGGGCTCGTTGATGAGTTTGTAATGACAAGTTTCACCCATCGTCGAACGGTTTACAACTCTCCATCACCTTAGCTTAGTGCAATCTACTAAGTGATTGCAGAAGTTGTATCGGTGAGGACAGAAGTTGTATCCTGCCTGCACCATCTGACACGAGGTTGCCTCATGTACTACATGCAAATGATAAGGCGAACAGCAACTACTTCAGCTACAAATGAAGAGAAGAAGAGGTGAACAGCAGAGCTCACAGTCAGGAATGGATGCTACAGAGGATAAAAAAAGTCATAACTGAGGAGGACTCCGGCCACCCCGTCGAAAGCACTCCCCGAGCAGGTCAAAGCCGTTTTTTACTTTCAACCTGACCGGGTCCAGACTGATTCAAAATAAACCTCTTGAAGAGTGGGACCTCCTCATCCACGTGGAAAAAGTCAGGAAGAGGGCCTGGATCTGTCAATTCCCGACGTTTCTCTCCTCCTTCCGCGCTTGCGGCTGGTAAGAACTTTCGCGCCGTCCTGTTAAGGAACGTCACTACCTGTGCTGTTTGGTATCTATGGCGAGAGCGCAATTGTCGCATCTTCTTTAAAAAAGAAACTAACAAAACAGAGCTGGTAAAACAGATCGCCAACACAGTGTTGATCAGACTTTCCGCTCTGAGGCTCAAGGACGCTAATGATGTCCCTATTCTCTGCAATACAGTGAATGGGGACTGCCCATTTCTCCCGCATGAGTCGGTGGCCAAGACTTGCTCATGGATTAAACCAAAACCGGTCTTTCTTTCTCAAGAACGAAGGCAAGCCTCGTGGTAGTCCCGAGATGCAGTACTCCTTAAGGCCGGACAAAGTGAGGTCGCTGTTCACAATAGTGCTGATAAAAGGATATTGAACCCTCCCAGAACCAAAAAGAAAGACTCAACGATAAGAGGGGAAAGGATCGAAAGGACGATCCTAACTACTGCCCGTATCACCGATACGTAGACCACCCTCTCGAAGATTGTTGGGTGTTTCAGAATTGGATGCAAAGAGAGTACGAGGCAGGAAGGTTAGCCCTAGGTGAGGATGCGCTTCTCAATCCTCCGACTCAAAGCAAGATGGTTAGCACATTGCATGACCTAAGGTTCAAGAAAAGTCAAGTCGAATTCTGTGGGATGGTTGACGTGACTCCCCAGGATGCGTTTCTCGCGGAATGGAGGACAGATGGAGCCCCTTAAGGGAGGTAGAGAAACCAGTTGAGGGAATATGCAATTGCGTCCTCGAGACCGGATACCTGAACCCTCCACAGAGAAAGGAAAGAAGCATTCGACTAGCGCCCTCGCAAAAGATAAGGGAAAGAGACTTGTTGAAGCATCAAAGAGAAAGATAAAGGGAAGGTACAAATTGGATTGGATTTTACACTGTTACTAAACCTATTGCTCGCCCCTTAGTGACCCCTTTCGTAAACAAATTAGTGTCTTGCGTCTGATCGTAAACATAAAAAAAACTCGCTTCCCAAACTGTAAAAGCTTCTTTCTGGCGATCTGGCGACTAGCTTCTCCAGTGGGTGGCTTGGCAAGCTACCTTCAGCATCAGTCAAATCCCTTAATAGGTCGGAATGGTGGGGAAGGGGGCCCTCCCTACTTCAATGGAAAAGGGGGAATCGCCGTTTCACAGCCGCCCCTCTACAAAATTGATATCTATCTCTTCGCCTAACATGATCACGAACGAAGACAGAGAATTGCGTAGATAGGAGGAGGAAACGAACCAACCCGGGGCCCCAAAAGGGGAATGAAATGTAGAAATGATCGGAACGATTGAGGAAAGAAAGAGAATGGTGGCCCCTTTCGCCCAGGGGACATCGTCGCGGAGAACAATATCAGGTCTTCTATAACGCTTCGCATGTTCTTTCTTCCATTTTTAGATATGGAGATAGATTCTGATAGAGATCTAGATCTTTCTATAGATAGATGGATCCATTGATCAATTTCTATTGATCCGGTTTCAAGATCTATGAACAAGAGCACAAATATCCATGTGAAAAAAAAGAGATAAATAGATAGGGCTGAGCCGACAGCAGGGCTGGGTACGATGATGGGCGAGAGAGGGAAAAAAACCTTCGGGATGGATCGGGAAAAGTGACCTCCGGCTCAGCCCCCACGACTTCCTTCCCTTCGCGTAGCCATAGTTGTAAAGGCGAACCCTACACTTATAGGCCTGCAGCTACAGCCCGACCCTACTTGAACGCCTCTCCCTGGAGGTCGAGCGCCCCTTCGGGTCCCTCTCCCGGCGGGGCTCAACCCTTACGGTTTCCTTTTTTTCCCAGAATGAATTCGCCCGACCACGACGAATCCTGCCCTCCTGTCTTTCTTTCTCATTGGACCACTGGCTGCCCCTATGAATTCAATGATTTAAGGGTCCCGGGAGGAAACTTCTCCAAGAAAGCCTACTGGTTGGTCTGGTTGTCCCCCCTAAGGTGGCCGGGCGGGCCTCGGTTCAATCTTGCCGATTCCACCTAGCATAGTCAATGCTCAATAGAAGGGGTAAGGTCGACGTGTTCTTAAAACAAACAAAACTCTCATTCGGAGCACGGTCTTCCGTTAGGTCCTTTACGGACGACGAATTTGGCTATACTCTACTGTCCGCCTCCGGCGGTTCTTTCCTTTTGGCTCGGCGGAGCTGAGCTGGGTTCCATTGCACTCTGTAGGAAATGAAGGGGAAGTCCGCGCAGCAAACCGAGGCCCTGCGTGCGCCGTACCGCCGACGAATAATAGGTACCCCCACCCCAGGCAGAGTTTGTGAGCCGTGTAATAGGCGACCATTTCGCGCGGTTCGGGGGGCACTTGAGTAAGCCGCCGGCGCCCGGCTGCGTCTTTACCCCTATCCAATTTTTGGGCCAATTCCCCCTTCGTACTACCAAAAAATGAGATTCTTGCCGAATCCGAATTTGCTGCTCCAACCATTACAAAACTCATACCTATTCTGTTTAGTACTTCAGGTGCTTCTCTAGCGTATAATGTAAATCCCGTAGCGGATCAATTCCAACGAGCCCTTCAAACTAGTACTTTTTGTAATCGACTCTATTGCTTCTTCAATAAACGCTGGTTCTTCGATCAAGTTTTGAATGACTTTATAGTCAGATCGTTCCTGCGTTTCGGATATTCAGTCTCATTCGAAGCTTTAGACAAGGGTGCTATTGAGATATTGGGCCCTTATGGTATCTCGTACACATTCCGACGATTGGCCGAGCGAATAAGTCAACTTCAAAGTGGATCTGTTGTGCGAAGAGTGCGTTATGAACCGTGGCCGCCTGCCTGGTGGGGGCGGCTCCTCCGTTGTGGGTAAACGGGAAACCCGACTCTACGAACCCGAGGATCACAGCTTCCGTAGGGGCGTTAAGACCGGAGCTTTTTGTAGTGCTAGCAGGAATGCAAGTGAATGAATCCCATCCCCTAGCGAGCTTTAAAGTCAGCGAGGGCGTAGCAACAGCGCCTTATTGAAGTAGGGCGCGCTACGGCAACACAGTACTTATGGGGTGGGGGCTTGCTGTCTACTTCGCGAGCCTTCACTGCCCTGTTCTGTAACTTCCCTTCTTTCGTCCGTCCACGAGGCAGTCAAAAGAAAGAGAGAAAGGGGCGGCTATAACGCAGGAGTCGTGGCGGTTGTATGCCACGAGGTCCCTATAGACAAGGGGACAAGTGAATCATCGCTTTTGGGCGCAGGCAGCCCTCTACCATCCATCCCATTGCATTCCTCTCGTAGAGTACTGTACCGTCTCAGACCAGATACATCTATGGAAAGAAAGGATTTATTATATAAGAATCTTCATTTATTTATTGATAGGGATCCCCCGTTATTCCCGTAACTACGGATTGATTGTCCCTACCTAAATGGTAGTGGTCTAGGGAGCGCAATTGCTAGAGCACGGGAGAATGAATAGTAATGATTTAAGCAAGAGCAGCCGGACGGACTACTATAGTGAGTCTAGTGACTACTAAATTTCTTTCTTTGTAGAAAAGTAATAATGTCTGGTATAGCAGCCTTTCTGAGCGAGCCTCTGGGATCTCCTGTAAACCCCCATTATTTGGTAAAGGGAGGATATTAGGGGAAGCGGTGAGTGGAGATTCCCCTGCAGAGAGCCGGATGAGGGGAGACCCTCACGTCCGGTTCGGAGGGCGGGGATATCCCGACCCTACTATCATTATGCCTTTGCAATGTTACTTGGTTCAACTCCATTTGTGACCTTTTCTCGTATGTGGGATTCTCTATCTTCTTGGGTAGATTCTAGATCGTCTTTCATTTTCATAGTTAGTTGTTTTCTTTATAATAAGTCAAGTCAAGAATAATAATCGAACTGGAGGGCCAGGATGGCTTGGTAAGCAAGCAACCTGTTATGTAGGCGCCAACTCCCAGTTCTTTCTCTTCTTTCTTTTTTAGTTTAGTGACAGTTCATCAAAACAATTGTCCGACGAGCGCTATACATATGCCACGAAAAAGATCAAAAATCGTTGATCACCCTTTTGAGGGAAGATGATACGCGGAAAGAAGAAATAAGAAAATCGTCGGGGTTATGTATCTTGATGCCCACTCGAGCCGACTGAAAGGGCCAACATCGAGACCGACAATAAAGACTTCCGTCCGATGTCGCGCCTAGGATAGTTAACTTGTCCAAAATTTCTATGGACAAGAATTCCAATATCATACGATGGAACGGGCGACAGAGAGCATCTTTAGTCCGCCTGACGTTAGAGTCATAAACAGACGAAGACGTCCACATAGGTTCCCATCGTAACCCCACATCCATGGGGATTTCAAACAACTTAGAGACATACCGTTCAGCCAACTCGACACAGCGTGCTCTAAAGTCGGTTAATAATTCGACTGGAACAAGCAACGGCTGGAGGCTTGACGATCGATTCAAATTCTTTTCTTGCGCATTAAGATGCATTTTGAAAGTCAAAATAGTGGAATAAGGCGAACCCTACACTTATAGGCCTCACTAATTGATCTGTCTTGGCATCACGACGTTTTATCATCCTTCTATGAAACACCGGGATGCATCGAGGGATACCACTACGAGTAAGGAACACCGGAAACGGAATGGCGAGGGGCTTATCAACTCCGTAGTGCCTCATCAAGCACACGGAACAAGACTTCAAATAAAGACCCGTATTTACCTAGTGAACTAGAGATTCAAGTCAACAATGATAATAGACAGGCAGGTACTGATAAGACAATATTCTAAACTGTTGATCTAACTCCAAATAGTTACAGGAACAAGTTACAGTCCTATTCATATAGGCAGACCGACCTTATCCTATTCCTTCTACTTAAGGTCAGGAATAGCGGTCTGATAGAGCTCATATCCATCCTTTGAAGTCCTGAAATGGCAGTATTTTCACTATTCTCATAGATGAGCTCGACTTTGGCACCAGAACTCCTTCAATTTGAAAAAAGAAAAAGAAATAAAAAAAAGAAAACGGTAATAATTACGCATCCAGGTATCCCGCAAGGAAGCCCGCTATCTCCCGTCCTGATAAATCTCTTTCTTCCCTACTGTAAGTAACGGCTTGCATCCTAGACTAGAAGAAGTTCCCCGCTCGCCTTTTTCGATGTGGTTGTGCCCACTTCGTTTCATTACTTCTTCTATGTGTTTGCCTTGCTGAGTGAGACTGACGTAGTGCGAACGTCGAGCAGTGCTCGCTCGTGCTTCTTCTAACCGGGGAGCACGTCGCTAGTCCAAGGCGCTGTTAAGCCCAAATGATGAAAAAGTGGTTAACGGTGACATCAATGCACAGGGGGACCTATGACACCCCACGGAGCGGTAAGGGAGACAAAGGATTTATAGGCCGCTTATTAAGTACGAAAGAACATGGAAATTTCCAAAGTAAACAAAACCTTTGGAACTCGGCATCTCTCTTGGGTTGAGAGCGACAATCAGGACAGACAAAAGGGACAGGGGAGAGAACGAAAGATTCAGTAGTGAGAAAAAGGCCCTGCCTAGAGCTTGTCCATCTACGAATTAGTGATCCAACTGGGCATCTTACGTATGAATTCGTGCTCCAAGTATGGGCTCTTGCCCTGTCTCCATAAAGGAAGAAGTACCCGTCGCAAGCCAGGCTGAGTTCGACTATGTGCTGGAGTACAAGCCAGGACGTATGGTGGCGGATGCACGTCGTCGGAAGGCAGAACTCGCAGCTATGGTGAGCCAGCCGCAAAGTGCCTTGCTCGATCGGATAAAGAGGGCATCATGCAAGATCCGACGGCAAAGTCCCTAGTCGAATATGCCAAGGTGACTCGGAGATTTAGGCTTGCTCTACGCAAAGGGAGGGTATATGTGCCATCGTTTGGGAATCTACGGCGAGAAGTCCTAAAGGAATGCCACGACTCACTTACTTAAGGGGGGCTGGACATCCGGGAGTGCATCGGACATTGGCAAGAGATGAGCATCATCATTATCTGAGTCGAGTGAAGTAGCGGGCTATTGCTCTGCGCGCTAGGCGAGCGTTAGCTTTCTACGAAACCCTCACTTTTCTTTTTTTCAACTCATAGCGAATTCATAAGGTTCTTGCGCTATTCTCACTATGCTGACTGCTTAAGCCAAAGTTGTGAGGTGATGATGTTCGACGTGACTTACAGATTTCGGAAAGTCAATACGGATGACATTCTTTCTGTTCTCTCACACATGTATCTTTTGTATCCTCTAGCGTTTATGTGATTTGTCGAAAAATAGGCATCGAATCTGCTCAACGATTTTCTGTTGTGCTAGGTGAGAGCAGAGCACACATCGACATGGGAACAGAGCTTCCAGCATCAGTAAGATATGCTTACAGCAAAGAATCCATTGATTGAGCATGATGATGATCCAACCTGCTATCTCAATGCATGGGACCTTGTGGATACAAAGATTCACATAGCCCTATGTAGTAAAGGGTGATACCATAATGTCCTAGTACGACCAGACAAAAGCAGACTTCCAGGGATTGGTCATTCATGAGCCTTCCTTTCTTTACGTGCCATGAGTCGCACTAGCTGATCATGTTGCACATTGCCCCAGTCAACATGGCTTGTGAGTAGGGCGATAGAAGCAATCATCCGACCATCCCCTCACCATAATAGGGGTGTCCCATATTCGAATGATTATGCTTAATACAGGCTAGTCGATGATCCGGACCTTTGCAAGAGGCCCTTTAGTAGCACCACCTGTGAAGAGTCAGATTCCGAAGCAGTGGGAATAGCTTTATCGTGCGGTTAGGGTCAAGCCAAAGATCGTACTCTTCGGAGGGTTATGTCAAATTCAGAAAAGCTTGCTCCCGGCAACGACTTTCACATACCCTATAGAAAGGAAGGGAAGAGGTAACTCACCTACAGTAGGTGGCTCCCTCCCGCATAGCAATTCAATGGTGAGCGAGCGTAACCTAGTGGTTCACTTAACAGAAGCACTAGGTGAGCGGGTGCGGGACGAAAGAGATATCTTTCTTTTTACCCCTGCACCGCTATGGATGGATTGAATGTAGCGATTCGATCAAAGTTAGGAACTGTCTCTCGTACAATACTTTAGATTCGATTGGGATCTTGCATAATGTAACCCTACTCTCGCTCTTGCCTTTAGGATCGCACTAGTACAAGACTTTTATTGCACAGAAGGGGACAACGTCAAGCTTTCCTCGAGGGGGAGCCCCGCGAAGCGGAGTTAACAAGCAATAGCCCTATACATAACTGGCAGGCCGGGAGGTCAGCTCCGCAACTAGTTAAAGGTAGTTGTGACTTATGTCGTGGAAGGAGGGAAGGGAAGGAAGGTAGTACTCGTTACACTCTTTGAGGACAACAGGTAGGCCAACTAGAGCGTCCCGTACTCATAACCCTAAGCGTCACGACATCCCGAACAGCGTCCCTAACGACAAGCGAAGCGTCCCGTACCCCTAGCTTAGTTATGTTCTTTGGATAACTGTATTCACACCGTAGGAACAGCAGTATCGAGCGTAAGGGTATGTGCGGTACACCTTCATTACCCGATAACTGTACTACAGGTCATATGGTCAACAACCAACAAAAGTGATCTATAGTTCTTCACTACTCGTACAGGAAGGAGTCTCTTTCTGTCTGGAGCATTTTTTATCAATCATGCCTCAACTGGATAAATTCACATATTTTACACAATTCTTTTGGCTATGCCTGATCCTCTTTACTTTTTATATTGCTATATGCAATGATGGGGATGGGGTACTTGGTATCAGCAGAATTCTCAAACTACGAAACCGACTTCTTTCGCACCGGGGGAACAAGATTCGGAGTAAGGACCCTAAGACTTTGGAAGATATATCGAAAAAGGGTTTTCGCACAGGTCTCTCCTATATGTACTCCGGTTTATTCGAAGTATCCCAATGGTGTAAGACCGTCGACTTCTTGGGAAAAAGGGGGAAAAGCACTTTGATCTCTTCGTTCTCCGAAATAAGTGTCTCACGAGGAATAGAGAGAAAGATTGTCTATTTGATCTCGAAGTCATCATATCAAACTTCTTCCAGTCGGATCACTTGTGGGAATGAAATCACGCTCATCCATCTTCTACACGGCCAAGGAAGCATCTAAACAAGTCAAGTGTACTCTTTCTTCGGTATAATAATTCCGTCGGAAGAGGAGGCTCTGTTTCAGCCATGGAGCAGGGGAAGGGGAGAGGAGCGGTGGGCCCCCTTCACTTTAGGACCGATACCCTAGCTCTCTTCGGTGAAAGTAGCTATAAGGAAAGTGAATCTTTTGAGCCGAGGAGAGAGAACTATCAGATGACTCAAGCTAGACAGAAAGGTGCAAAAGTCCACAGTTCCTTAAGGATCCTGTAAGCAAGTAGTTCAGATTGTCATTTAGCTTCAATTTCTTTTCAGTCTCACAAGCTTTGGCTGTACGTAAGGTCCGCATGCAACAAAAGAAATTTGATTTGCCTACTACAACTATTCAAGCCTTGCCCCTCAAGGATAAGGAAATTGGACAAGAGCGAGAGCTAGACTGACTGTTGGCCCAATGCTCGTGGACGATGAAGACTGACGACCCCCTGCGGCGGCTACTCATAAGAAGATGAAGGATTGAACTTGCCATTTTTTCTTTTTGGTCTTCTTTGTGATCTCTTGCTGGAAAGAAAAACCCTGATCTCAGACTTCAAGGTCAATGAAAGCGGGATTCAAAATGATTGACAGGTACCAAAGCAAACATCCCTTTTCCCCTTGACCCCATGACTCATCGTTGTCTACCTGGCAAAGAGCCTAATAGCCAAAAATGCAAAAGCAGAGAAGCCATTTCTTTCTGTCTCTGGTACAAATTCCCATCTCATGAAATTTGGATTTCTTGCATTTTTCTTAAGAAAAGACAGGGTAAAGATAGATTCCATAATTGACTTTTTATACGACTCACTATAAAAGCAATGAGACTGAAAAGTGGATTTTAGACCCGGCTGACTGACATGTTTACGTCTCTGGCTAATGTATTTGGAAGCGCGTTGAAGATCAAATCCGATTCCAAAACTTTCCAGGGAATTTATTCAAGCTATGGCATCCATGCTGAAAAAAGAGAGAGATTGATTATGGTTGTCTGTCCCCTATTGAGAGAGATGCACTTAAACCAACCGCAAAGAACTACAATAGTGTGTAAGAATGTCTCTGCGATGGTGATCTTTTGCTTTTGAGGGTCCTCCTAGGTTGGGTGTACTTTTTTCCAAAGAAGTTTTCTCATAAGAGGGCCCATTTGTATTTCATTCAATATCAAATCAACGTGAGGCCGGGGTACTAGTTGTTGATTAGAAAAAATTTATTGCATTCGAATTTTTTACCTTATATCATCAATTTGATATGAAGGCCCATGGATGCAATTCCAATGGTAGGGGAGTTCCAGGCCAGGCTCCTTATGCTTATGAAAACCATGGCATTGAGACGAGGAATCCATTTGCTATTTATTAGATTATGGTCGGTAAATAACCACAAATGCACTAGCGATTGATTAGGCTGATGGCTGACTATTCGTCGGAAAGATCAATCTTGACTGACTACCATAAGACGCATTACAAAGAGAAAGACGCATAAATTAATTAGAAAAATAATTATTATTATATATATAATAATATTTATTTATGACTCAGTCATAGTCTAGTAATCCAATGGTGCACACTACTCATCCAATCGTAGCCCACAGGATTTGGAAAGTGCGATTGAGACTCTGATGCGTATGACTATATATCTGAATATGGACTTGCTCACTAGCTTCTTTCTCCTTGGAAATTTAGGCGATGAGATTAAGATAATGGGCATATCTATTATGACTTCCTCGATAGACTAGGATTCTTTCTGGTCGAATAAAACATAGAGATGCTGCTTCAACTGGAAGTGAAGGTATAGAGAGCTATTAGTACAGCCAAAAGAAAGGGACTAGTCCTTCCGCTCGAAAGAAAGCCATATTATGTATGTCAACTTTGATCAATTAAGGAGTTCGACGATTGTGCTTCAAAAGGAGAAAAAGGATCTCTAAAACAACAAGATCGATCTTCTTTGAGTCAAGAGGGCTTAAGAGCGCCTTATCCCGTCCTATCTTTCCCTCTTCTCTTCTGAAGTATAGACGGTCCCAGGCGCATCTATTGCAGCTTGGCCCCTTTCACGAGTGTTCGAGGAAGTAGCTGAAAAGTGAAGCCGTAGCTTGCACGTTCCACTCCCAAAGCCAGCTGCCTTAACTGCAGGAATCCCAGCAGTAGGAATAAGAGCTACAAGCCGAGCTGACAGAGCGAGACCAGTTGCAAAAGGGGGATTTGGACAACCGCGTAGAGTCTTGTCTTCAAGCCGAACTGCTAAAGCTGGCTACCCTCTTCCAGTCACTACTCAAACTATCACCCTGGCAGAGAGGAAGACTCTCGGGTCATGAGAGCTTAATAAGGTTATTCTCTTGGCCACTGATGGTTTAACTAAGGAGATGTGTATAGCAGCCTACCTGTTTGCTAGGCAGGTGGTCAGGTTGGTTCGAAAATCAGGACTCCTTTACACTGCTCTTTATTTGAAGCAGTGTGCATCATCCTTACAGATGGTGTATGGAGGTGATAAAGATGTTCCTTCCTTACTGCCTGTACCAGTCTCCCTCACCCGATCAGGCACGGATTATCCCTTCTTTTCATCGCAATATGATTTATAAGCGTGATGAGAGATTGACTTGTTCAATGTTATCTTTCGTTCTTCTCTTTGAGTAAAGTGGTAGCACTTGCTCCCCGAGTTAGTCGGAAGACCTTTGACAGTATAATCAGACCATGGGATGATCCCGACTCTATCTTATCATTAGTTAGTTAAGTCAAAAGTAAGCTTTATGGTAAGTAGATATATGCCCTGGTTGACCACTATTCCCCTTAACCAAGGGATGACGTGGGACCCGACATGGAAGGCCTTACCTACCCATAAGATTACTGAAAGAATCCTTGAACTACGTATTGTCAAGAGGTCAGCGCGTGGTAAACGCTCAGTCTTCACCTCATTGGCTTACGAGCTCTCAGGGTTTCAATTCCTTATGCAGTGGTGCCTATGGCCAGCAATGGTCTATGGGTATACTATGGCCACATAGAGTCCGTTACCCTAGGGATGAGAATAAGAAACTCTTCAGGGTTGGGATCTCGAAGATTTCTTCGACGATTGTCACTTCGTTTCCTTGCCTTCTCCCACGGATCTCAATTGTCCGCCTATAGTTGGTCGTCTATGTTCGCTGGTTGAGGGGGGAGGAAAGAGGCGTATTATTGCCATAGGTAACAAAATGAATCAGAGGTTGCTTCGACCCGTTCATGACTGGTTGATGCAGGTCCTTAGTCATATCCCACAAGATGGGACGTTTGACCATACTCTTGAGAATTTAGTTGGCAGCAGTGTGTGTTACTCATTTGACCTTAAGTCTGCTACCGTGCCGCTTTTGTTGTTATTTGAGATAATGCAATACTGTTTTGATCGGTCTTTTGCCTCCAGTGTGGTTAATTCTGCACTGGCGAGTAACGTGTTTGAGCTTTGTGAAAAGGAACTCGACGTTTCATTCGTAGCAGGGCAACCGCTCGGGTATCATGCCTCTTTGGCCTCTCTTCGCACTCTCCCACCGTATATTGGTGTGGTGGTGTGCGGAACAGGTTCACCCTGGACTTAAGAAAAAGTCATATGCGGTACTCGGCGATGACAACATCATCGCTGATCAAGAAGTGGCTGACGGTCTATGAGTCTGCCGTTGGTTGGGGTATAAATTCGATTATCAAAAATCCCTTGTCTCTCACACAGGCTCAGCAGAGTTTGCTAAGCGTTTTCGAGTGAAGGGGTTGAGTGTGGACTTAAGTCCTATCTCAATCCAAAATTGATGAAATTCTCATCACCCAATGTGGCAATTCAGCACATTGAGTGTCGATTTTCAACAATCGCACGGGTGGGTGGTGCCGGATATCGGACCTTATCCCCTCTGGATCATCGTAGGAACTCTCACTTTGAGAGAGTTTTTGTGATGAGGATGAAGGCCAAACTTCCTTTTCCTTTATGGTTGGGAAGGGGTCTTTCCTTGAAGCCTTACCCCTTGACTAATAGGGGGACTTATGGTTGAGTTCTTGAGGATCGGCCAAGAGAGTGAATCTTATTCCCTGATGAGCTTGTTGAGCGTCGAAGGGATGATCGATTTTATTGATGTCTCCGATCATCGGGTAAAGGCGTCGGCTTAAGTATGGTCAATGGTACAATAGTCGACGCTTTGAGTCCGGATGTTGACCTTGAATCCTTCTTCTCAGCCCCTATTGTAAATAGGAAGTTGAATGTCACAAATCTTGATCCCAATTCCGATGGGGGGGGTCTTTTTGACTTTGGTGGAAAATTGTTGATATGGTGGCTGTCGAGAGGTATAGACTATAGACCGCCTATACTATGCTCTATGCCCATTAAAGGTTGGATTCAGGGAGGTGCCGTGCCTGTGGTACCATGTTCTTAGTGTGTCCTTTGGGTCTTAACCAGCCCAAGGCGCATAGTGGGATTGTTTTACCTGGGCAAGAGATTGATGGTACCAATCCTACTAAAAAAAAAAAGTAATGACTTCCTCTCAGAGTCTTCCGCCTTGTCGCTAAGCTTTCAAAAAAGCAAGCAATATGGTAGAGAAAGGGGTACGCAGTTGCAAGTCCGGGTCATCAAAAAGGTGATGACAAAAGCAAAATGGGAGCGAGAACCCTTAAGGATCGACGGGCTTGAGCCCCTTCAAAGTCATAGGCGGGATCAAAAGAAAAGGTCGAGGAGGATTAGCCCTACTAATCGGACTGAGTTCTATGTAGGATAAGCGGGAAGGCTCAATAGAACGGGATCCTCACGTCCACAATGGACCTTCGCCTTGACGGTACTTCACTCACGCGGCTTTCCGTTATAGATGCAGAATAGTTGGATGGAGTCTCCCTCAGTCAATTAGTCTAGCCTACCTTACGAGTCAGATTTTTTCCGGAATTCTTTCTTCTCAAGTCAAAATGCAGATTCCAAAATGGTTAGAACTATTTGAACACGACTGGGGAGTCGGCATCCATTATGGGGAAGTTGGGTCACATCGTAGATAGACAGAATTCGAGATTTCACTCCCGCTCCTTCACCTCGAAAACCCTCTCTCCAGCTCAAGATCACTTTTTTCTTTTTCCCGAAATAAGTAGATCCTTTCACTTTCATCACAACTGACTTCAAACCAATCTTTCTGGCAGATCGCCCCACATGTTCCGCAGTTGCTTCAGCAGCATACCGAGAAAGACGAGCACGTATAAGGCCTTTTCTTTCCTCCAAAGAACCTGCGGAGGCCCCAGTCTTCTTATTCCCCCTAGCATCTGTCACGGTCACAAAGGTCTTCTTTTTGATCAGTAAGACATGGACAAAATCTCTTTTCTTTTTCCGTGAACATTGATCCTCCGAGATGCTCTGTACGAAGTTCATGGACTTGAAACTGCCCGCACCCGCAAGCCCAAGCCTATCCGTTTTGGCCGTTGTTTTTTCCTGGGGCATCCTATGTGAAAAGTGTTGAGAAAGCATTTGCTCTTCGTAGCGCTCTCACTCATCGGTCGCTTCTGACATTCCATTTTTCTTTTTTTTTTCGTTACTTGACTGAGCGTAGCGGGCTCCGCGCCCTATCCAATGAATAAGGAGAAGGCCGGCCTATCGATGACCGAGCCAGTCTGAAACTACTCCTGACCTCACACAACGAGCGAAGTCGAGATGTTGATGAGAAAGGGGCGAGTCTCAAGGTAGTTTACTTACCACAAGTCAGTTTAGGGCTTGCGCTAAGGCCAAAGAGTGCTCTTTGAACTCCCCTATGCATCCTTACGATGTGGTTTTTTTGGGTATAGCAGGACTTGAACCTGCGACCATTAGGTTAAAAGCCCAATGCTCTACCAACTGAGCTATACACCCGATTTGACAATCAGGGTTGGTGCGGAAAAGAAAAGAGGGCAGCGCCTTTTCTTCTTATCATATCACAAGGGCGCGGCTCTGTATGAGGCTCGTACTGCGGAGCAAGTCTGGGAGTCCTTTCCACTCATTGAAGATTCTATCTATAAAAGAAGGTCAACGGGGGAGACTACAGTAGCTCTCACTGAGACTATCTACGAAAAAGGTAAGGTCGACCAGCGGGTTCGACCGAAAGGAGCTGTGTTCTATGGTTTGACGTTGTTCCGGTCGAGCACTCTCTTTTCTTTGACCGTCTGACCAACCCGCGAAGTGAGGCTGGACCAGGTACGAAGAATGAATCTATGCCCTCTTCCATTCTCAGGCACGGAAGTTGCCGGCCAGCGCCCGCTCAACTCTTCGAGAGCCGGACAAGCAAGAAAGGAGTGGTGGTTGGTTCCGATTCGACAAGTCAATAAACAATGTGTCCAGTACTTTAGTATGGTCGAGATCTGGCTTCCGAGCGAGAACGAGAAAGAGGCAGATGATCGGTCTGCTACGCTACGTACGTTGACCGTCGACTTGGCAGATTCATCCAATTGAACCACCACCTGGGACTGGTACTAGATAGTCCTCTACCTACCGGAAAGGATGATGATGACAGCTAGCTTCCCTTAACGGTCTGTCTGGCCGCTGCTTTTTTGAGTTCGATCTAGTCTGCTGGCATTTTGTAAGGGACGGCTAATTACTCACCAGATACCACAGCTTGCCTTCCCTCTCCTTTCTTTCTCCCCCAATTCATTCACCAGTGGAGTGGTCTCATTCCTGCCAGTAGTCGTTTTTGGAAAAGAGCCATCCGGCTAGTAGCATAGGGAAAAACGAAAGACGAGTCCAACTTTTTTATAATATATTTGTCAGGTCAAAGAATTTCGTCGATTGACAGCTGTGGAAGGTTCTAAGCGGTAGTTCACTCAGAGCTGTGGAAGGTTCTAAGCGGTAGACAGGTGGGGACTCAATAGCTGAAAAAGAAGCATACGCGATCTCCTGCAAGCAAGAAAATGGGAAATAGGAAGATATGGGCAAGCACTGTGAAATAAGAAAGAAGTATACTGCCATCTCTCCTTTAAGACCTGGCAGGACGAGTTCCAGTCGGCAAGTCAAAGACAACATAAGGAAGTTCACTGCAGTCAATCATTATGTACGCAGTTATAAAACAAAGACTATTAAGACGAGTCGTGTGCGCAAGACGGCAGGCTGTGGTCATTCTCTTCCACCGGAGAACGACGAGGTCAGGTCGCCTGGAAAGAGCGTATGTCTCGGTTTTCCATGGATGGACAAAAAGGTGACTAGAAAAGTCGGAAATAAAGGAAGGGCAGCTTACGCTTGTCTTCGACCGATGAGGGCAAAAACAAGGCTGTGCTTTACCAACCCTTACTTGTGATCTATCGGATCTGAACGACACCCTTTCTCCTCACTGACCCTATGACGTCGAGCGTCTACGAAACTCTTTTATCAGCCTATGTGGTTTTTCTTTCTTTCCCTCCAGCCTTTTGACGCCCGTGGGAATAACCAATTGATGTGGAGACCTCTAACTACGGGTCGAGTACTGCCGACTCTGTCGCCTCTGCCTTCCTACTTGGCATCTACAGCTCGGGTCAACCACTCTTTTTCGTTTACGGTTTCGTATCTCAACAAGTGCAAACCAGATTGAGGCTCTTCGACGACCTTTGGGGTTATCGTAGGAAACTCGGTTGTATTCCCTAATATATTTATATTGACAAATCCTAGTTGCTACCTATAGGAGTCGTAGAGACCAGGCACCTAAGATACTCATAGCTAAGGTGGCGAGAGGCTTCTATAGAATTATTCAGAGGTTGTTCTTTTCAAGACCTTGAGCCTTTTGCCAAACGATTGAGAATACCTTTTCAAATCTCTGTTAGGCACTCATCGTTAGAGAGTCGGGCGGTTTTTAATAAAACTATCCTCTTATAGCTTCATAAGAGAGGCTGGGGTGTCTTAGCATGAACTCCCACCCAGTTGGGGATATTCGAGGTTGTCTACGAAGGAGGCAAGGGCTTTGATGTTTAGGTACAACTTCCTCTTTCGTGTCAAAATACATATTAGTTTCATTGAGGGGATTTCGTTTTCCGATTTCAAGAGGGTGAGGTTTTCTTTAGAGTGATCTAACTGAATCCTCGTTACATTTTTGATCCTCCTTGTTTTTCGTATCTGACTTTTACATTTTCAAAAGATTTCCCATGTCTAGCGATCCCTCTTTGGGTTTGTGGATTAGGACCAATCCCTTCTTTTTGCAAGCTATACTCGGAAGATAAAGAGTTCTTGTGGCCAGACCCACTATTGAAATGTAAAGGATTGAACACCCTCCTTTCCCCTCGACCGGGAGGGAGAGGTAAGCTTCCGCTGTGCTCGCATCAATAAGTAAGGGAGGGAGAGGTAAGCTTCCGCTGTGCTCGCATCAATAAGTAAGGGAGGGAGAGGGGAAAGGAGGGTCGTGACCCTACTTTTGATTGAATCTACCCGGACTTTGTAATTGCGTATATGAAGAAAAGATGGTCTCGTCAGGATGATCAGGTAACGAAAAGTACGTTCGGACGGAAGAAGCGAGGGGAGAAATTCAACCTACCAGGCCGGGACTAAAGTCTAGTTCTCAGGTAAAATAGGGGGGTTCAACCGGAATCGTTGCCCGACCAGTAGCCGAGGATGGTGAGGAAGGATGGAAGAAAGAAGAAGAAGGGTAGTTTTCTTTTGAGAGTATAGTTATAAGTGAGTATAGTAGTATATAGTCTCGTATAAGTCGGAAGAAGGAAATTCTGTAAGCTAGGCGTAGGGTAAGATTAAGGCTTAGGGTAAGATTAAGGGTAAGGCCCTTGATGAGAGAACACCAACTCCAAGCAGTAAGAAAACATGCGGTAGGGATAGTCAGTAAGCGAGGCAGGTAAACGGTTCCGAGAGGGGAGGGGCTACGCAAGCTTTTTAGTCCTCAAAAGACTCGTTTATAAGAAGCTGATAACTCAAGCGTTACCAAAGGTCAGCGGTTACAGGTACTCGAGGGAAGAAATAAGGTTGAAAAAAATGAAAGTCGATCAGATAATGTTTCAGTTATGGTACTGATGGGCCGGTCGTATACAAACCTTTCTTTGCGGTTAGCTCGTGAGGTGGCGTAGGTCAACATTTCTCCATCTACGGCTTTGACTACATCATCCAGGTACTTTTGCTCGCTTATAATGCTGTGCACTGATTAGCTTCCATATCCTTGAACTGATCATGATCTTACTCTCACTTGCAGATGTGGTGGCTCTATACGAGTACTTGGATATCGGTCGTCCACGTTTACCAGAGAATGTCCCTAGGGGCTTACCTAGAGGGATGAGGTGGTCGTACCGCTTCTGGGACCACGATATGCACCACCAGGGGCTGTTTTTCAGACAGGAGTTTGATACCTTGACTCCTCAGCAGGTAAGCTTGTTCTTCTGCGAGATTTCCTTCTTCGTTTGCGTGGATGACCGATTGATGCTATGTGGATGTAGATCACCTGGAGGCCTTTTGTTTGGAGATAGGCTTTACGCTGCTAGGCCAGCTGTAGAGCTATATCTGATCCTCCCTCCTTTCGCCTCTCCCTTCGGGGCGAGCGTTTACTCGCTTACGGTTTCCTTGCCCGAGTGGAGCTGATATACCTGGACCACGTCGAGTGGTACCTGGGTGAGATAGTGTTACGGCAGTTTGGGATTGATCAGCCGGTTCCTGATCCGCCACCCCAATCCTTCCATGCATCGCGGACGGGTGGAGCTGCTAGATATAGCTTACTGGACACTTTCAGAGATCAGATTAGGTACTTCAATGCTGGCATCTTCGAGATGCATTTGATGGGACAAGGCCGCGAGGACTATGTTGAGTGGTATGCGTCAGTGTCCACAGGACCGATCCTTCCTCCACACATGAGGATAGGGTCGGTCCTTCACTTGCGGATCGTTCGCGAGTCGAACTCGCTCTCTTGCCACGCCTTTCACTCACTCGCTTGAGCCCTACAGACTATGCTCAATCACTCTTTTTGGAGGATCGTTCGTTCTTCACTCTCTTGCTATATTACCCGCAGGGAGCGCAGCAACCGACGGTGCATATTATCATATAGAAACAAGCGAAGCGTAGCGAATCACATAGAGTTGCCTCTACCTGCCAGCGCGCAGATGGATAGGGCGGGCGAAGCGCGAAGGGATGGATGTCTGAGCGGTTGAAAGAGTCGGTCTTGAAAACCGAAGTATTGATAGGAATACCGGGGGTTCGAATCCCTCTCCATCCGCGAGGTCATAAGTTCTCTCTTGCGTTATCTATAGATAAGAACGAATCGGCAGGTCAAATAGAGCTCGACTGATATGATGGATGGAATGGGTAGACGGTTGAGGTTATTGTGTGTTGATTTAGTTAGGACTTTGTCTCCCTTTCGTTATCTTCCGCCCCGGGTGGATTACCTGTGGGAGCTAAGTCGAAGATCTCGGTTGTCGTCGTGAGTGGTTGATAAACTGCGATTGCAGTTTGATTTAGGAAGTCCCAACGCTGTGAGGCTTAACAGACAAAGAAAACGATAGAGACTTCCGGGTATAAGATAAGGCCATAGTTGTAAGGGCGAACCCTACACTTATAGGCCTCGTATCTATCTCAGAAACAAACGCGTGAACTATAGACTTGAAAACATTATCCCAAAGAAAGCGGTGGATAGACCTTAATATATCACTTGACGCTTATAGTCACCCCGGCTTGTACCGAAGTCTATAGTAGGGAGAGAGGGGCCACCGTATAGTCTCTTTCCTTGTTCTCGCCAAGTGAGATCGCTTTCATTTCAATGAACTTTTTCCCCTATACCTATAGTACACCCTGATCTTTCTGGTTCTAAGAGCATGAGTATGTGGGACTTCTTTCTTAGGTAACCCATAAAGGCCTATGGAGCTAAGAAAGAAAAATAGACTTTCTGACTTTATGTCCTGTGGAGCTAAGGGCGGATCCTTAAGGTTTTGCTGATCCATTCCCTGGAAGTAATACGAACGTCGCTGGTCGCCCTTAAGGGTACAGGAGTATAGTATATTGTATCGCCCTTTATATATAAGTAACCCAAGCCAAGCAATATAGGTTAGGTTGACGGGGTTTGCGGTAAAAGTCAAATACTCCCGTCAAAGGTGTCAAACTTCGTCTATTATACCCGAGCTATATTGCCGTGGAGTATAGTAGGAAGGCCATTCAGTTTGTATTCATTCCCTAAACGACTGAACGAGCTATAGTTTCACCCTAATACGTCCTTAAGGACTAGTTCATACGGTTAGAATCATCGCCCTTATAGATCATTACTCCTTTTTTTAACGGGGAAGCACATAGGCCTATTGACTCAAGCGTTCACTGACGGTCCTTCGTATTCTCTTATAGTCAACCCTTATGGGTCCCAAGGGTCCCGTAGTCTTATAGCTCCACGTCATAGTACCAAGACCGTCCAGGACATTCGACGTTGTTGGCATGCCCTAAATATTCGGGCGATCAAAAAGAAGGAAAAGCGTCCCCTTGACAGTAAGACGCTGGAGTATAGTAGGGTTGAATTCTTTTGAGATCGAAGAACCCCATGGATCAGCAAAGGCTTGGGTACGGATCTCCCCTACTTTATAGTATCAAATTCTATAAAATACGACTTTTATAAATCAAACTAATCTTTACGGTGAACACAGGTTTGAATCGGCTTTAGCAGGAGCGATAATGAGACCAGCGGGAAGTCAAAGTCAGGCAGGCAAACAATATAGTCCCGGCCAGGCCCAGGCAGTGAGCTGTAAGCGATGTCAGGGCCCGCAGTAGAGAGGGAAGCTGTGACTGTAAGCTAAAAGTGTCCACTTGGTTCAGTCAAATCTAAG
Source organism: Hyacinthus orientalis (assembly GCA_031762755.1). Taxonomy (NCBI): domain Eukaryota; kingdom Viridiplantae; phylum Streptophyta; class Magnoliopsida; order Asparagales; family Asparagaceae; genus Hyacinthus; species Hyacinthus orientalis. The sequence continues at coordinate 32,654 of JASKDU010000006.1, forward strand.
TCAGTATCATAAAAGAGAAAAAAGATTCTTCACAAAGTCTTCCACCAGGGGATGCTGTCATCAGCGGCATCGGAATCGGATAAAGAGCGCTTCGTGATTTCGTGATTAGGTGGTTAACGCTCTATACGCCTAAGCAGTGTTTGGTTACCAGTCGTCTTCTTTGCTCCTTTCTGATAGCGGGAAGGTTGAGTCCACCTGAACTGAATTATACGGCTAGTTATAGAGAGATGAAGGACCACTTCGTAAGGAGGTAGTTCGACGGTCTTTTATCTCGCGACCGGATGGTTGAATAATTCGATGAAAGAAGCACATTCACCAGCCTTTATACCAACCCTTGCGCTAAGAGCCTTTTGATTCAGCCTTACCTTAAGGAACTGAGACCTCTGTTGAGTGAGTCCTCTCTCACTACCTCGCTATCTAATCAAGATAGTACCGCTAAAGATTACCATGGATTCCTCCTACCTCTTTTCATTTGAGAAGTTTTCGACTCTCTTTATCGCCAGGGGCCGCCTATAGCTCTCTTTGCTTTGGCAGAAAGCACTCTTTCCGATCGATAGATCGAATTCATTCAACAAAGTGGGAAGACAACGAGTGGATCGACCATTTTTGATAAGCGAAAAAGGCTCTAATTCTTGCTCCTTCAAAGGAAAGTTTGATGTATGCAAAAAAAAAAAGAGGTTTCGTCAACCTGAAGCCGCTAAAGCACTCCGAACGGCCTTTGATCGCCTTCCCGCTAGATGGACTATTCTAGCTGAGAGCTCTGGTTGAGCAGACACTGCTGGACTGATGACCCTTCCGTGCGCTTGCTTCCCTCTTCCGAGGGTGAAGATCGACGGTCTGGTCGAACACAGCTATCTCGCTCTCCTCTATTGATCGAGACCAGCTTCAGCCACTATTGCTAGGACGGGCTTACTTAGACTGAGAACTGAGATTCTTTTCTCTGCTATGCAACTTTCCTCTTTCTTCCCTTACAGTAGGGGGGCATTCCTTTCCTTCCAATAGAGCCAAACGGTCTTGCCCGGAACTGTATCCCCCCTCTTCCTCTCCCGGCGGGGCGAGCGTTTACTCCCTTAAGGACCCTAACGGTCCTTTCTGAACCTCTCCCTGGAGGTCGAGCGCCCCCCCCCCGTAAGGGTCCCTCTCCCGCCCTACTGTAAGGGCGAGCGTTTACTCGCTTACGGTTTCCTTTCCTTAGCGATTCGTCTCCTCACTACTGCCTTAAAGCCTGTCAAGTTCCCCTTATCTGTAATTTGCTGAGAATCTCATCTTGTTTTTCTTCTTATTTCGTATAGTAAGAATGTGGTGACTTCTTTCCTTTGTTTGGCTTGAGTCCAATCTAATCTGTCAGGAGATGGAGTTGTCTTGCTTAGTAAGGAGTTGTTATATATAACAGGTGCGCTTCGGGAATTCTATTTTATGCGCCTCACGGCGTAAGGAGCAAAGTACAAAGTCAATGAGTTGCTGTTCTTTTCAACCAACAATTCTTATTGTTCTATATCAGAGCCCTGCGACGTCAGGAGCAGATTCAAGGATGAATGGCTGTTCGTTCATCCATTATATAAAATCTTTCGAGGATCGCGCCTCTGGCTGAATTCACTTAGGATGGTTGCTGCCTAGCCTCCTGTTCCTGTGTTGGTGTCCAAAACGTGCATGTGTTGTAGGCTGAGGTACTATAATTCCGTCTGGGGACCTCCTTCGACTCGCACTCGCGGATATCAAGATCCGGTATCTCGCTGCTTTTTCAGTCAAGTCAAGAACACACGCTTCAACTTGCACCTGCGCGAATCAGTTACTGGCTAACTTGCCTTCATGTCTCGCTACTGATACACCTACTTGATATCAATCGGTTCTAGCGCCTTCTAATGAGTCTCGCTCTCAAACCCTTGTACTTTAGCTAGCGATTGCGCGTTAGTACTTCTTTTTTTGTTTGTCTTCTTTAAGGCAAGTGCAAGTATCGGCTCTGTCTGTTTTCGTAAATCAACCCTCGACGGAGAGAATAGGGGGCGGACTTCACATCCGGAGAGGAAGCAGAGGCTAAGGAAAGGTTCAATCGGGATGAGCCCGAATGATCCTCGAAAGCCATTTGACCATGAGTTCACAGCGTTTGATCAGAAGTAAAGATCCCATCCCGTCTTTAAAGCAATGCAATGGTCTACGACTCCGCAGCTTGCTTAGGAGAGCCCCTTTGTTATTGTATTTCTACCGTTAAGAGAAGGATCACAAGCCCTAGTCCCAAGCTAAACAGCATATTCATCTGCACCTGAAAGGGATTCGTGAGCAAGAGCTTCTTTTATTTATGCTTCTTCAACAAAAGCAATTCTCTCTCCTGATCCTCCAACAGAATCAATGGCATCGGATCTAACTCAACTCTCTCCCTTTCTTTCCGGCTTAGCCTACCTTATCTTCTATCCCCCTGGTCGTATTCAAAGGATCTCTCAAGAGTTCAAATCTCTCTCCCGACTGAACTATTGGTGGGAGGCCTAACGACTGCTGTTGAGAAGAGGAATTGTTTGATTCAGACGATTCGTTCGCATCGGATGCTTATCGGGATAAAGGCTCTTTGAAGGAAGAATGCGCTCTTAGTAGTAATCCTATCCTATGCAGAAGACGATCTGCGGCATTCATCTGAATGAAGATGGCATGAAGACGATTGCAGCTCTCCTTGCTTGCTTGTTTGGAATGCAGCATAGGCGCTTCGATCTCAATTAGTGCGGTTGATTCTCTTCCTGCAGAATAATACTTACCTTTCTTCTTCTTAGCAACATATAAATCTTTAAAGTGAAATTCTTTTGATCCTACCACTGCTTTGATCACTGACGGGACGGAATCCGCTTGATCCACTAAGCCCGGGGTATTTTATGGCTCACCAAGGTTTTCCTTCGTAACCAGACGGTGTTCGACAGGGGCATACTTTCTCTTTGACTTCCTAGTGGGACTGCACGCAAGACTCTCATTTTTTTTTACGAAAGACCTTCTTATTGACGACCGCCTGGCCTCATTTATCGATCGAGGAAAGATGGTCGGGAACTCCCGATCGTGGCGGGGCTTCGACAACTCAACTATCTTCTAAAAGCCTTATTTATGTAGTACTGTCCCCTCACAGCTCAGCCCATTACCTTATATTCCTGGCTCAGGCTAGTTTACTGCTCAAGGAAACTCGAGATGATTTTCGGAACCTCTACCTCAGATGACAAGAAGGAGGATGATTGGCTTCGCAACTCTTCCTTTCCTTTGGATGATTGGCTACGCAACTGTCCCTTCTTTCACCGGAGTCAGGTCTTCCAATACCCGAAAGAGCAAATGCGGAAGCGCAGCCAAGTACTGAAATAGGAGTTGGTTCACTTGCCCTTGATTGAGCCTCAATGTTGACCTTTTGAGGTGAAGGGGGAAGACCAATAGCGCTTTCTTCAGCACTCGTTGGAGAAAGGGCTCCCTTAGGGAAGAAGGGTTCTCGCTTTGGGGGTAGAACTCTCAGCGGGATACAAAATAGGGTATCCTGTGGTGCTTTAGAGAAGAGGGGTTCCCTGCCTTAGGGAAAGAAGGGTTTGGTCTTTCAGTTCCAGTACAGACAGTCCACTCAATGAAAGTGAATCTATTTGGTAGAGGATCCTCAGCGAGTTATCCCTGACATCAGTCTGCCTCTGCTCTACTTTTGTAATAGCCCTTCTTTACTGGATCAACCCGAATAGAAGCTCAACCCGAGTAAGTAACTCAATCAAGTAGTATAAAGAAAGTCAAATTTGAAAAAGAGAATTTCCTGGACCACCAGCAATAAGCCTCGTCTAGTTCTGTTGATAAAGAAAAGGTGCCTTTACCTAATAGTCTTGTTACGCAAGACGGTTGCCAATAAAGTTTTTTTTTGCTTTTTCTATCCCCCCGCTTTCCCCTCCTAGTGAGTCAGTCAGCAAGTTTTGCAATCAGGAGTGGTGAAGCTTGCTTTTTGCTAAAAAACTCTTTTAGGGAATTTCTAAAAACCGCTAAATCTGTCAACTTAACTTACTACTTTTTTTTTCCTCTCGTAAGCGGTCAAAGCAGCCAGAAGTCGCTTTTCTCTACCTGTGAGAGGCCAATAAAGATAGAAAGAAGAAGGGTGCAAAAAAAAAGTAATTGGTCGTCTTGAAAAATCTACATTTTTTTTTTCAGTAGTGGCTATATACTCCCAGGGGGGCCGGTAACACTATTAGATTCCAGAAAACCTTCTCCTAACTCGGCAAAAGGTTTATAGTATAGAAAGAGAAATCGATATGTGCTTCGTATACGTAGATACAGATCCATATGCGTGTCGTCAATCAAAGTCAAAGATCTATCTATCATTAGAAGTTTCATTAAGAATTGAAGGCGGTATGCCGCATCGCCATGATGTCTTTTTGTTGCACAACCTTTTGTTGCACAACCTACTGTTTTTCGAGCAGTGTGGGTCCTGAAACCAAACCAAAAATCAAGGAAGTGTAATACAAGGCAATTTGACTATTAAAGCGCCTGCGCCTATGATTACTAAAGCCTTTCCTTTTAGCCAACCATAAAGAAATTTATAAAGAAAGAAGCCAAAGCGACGTACCTACCGAATTCCACAACTTCGCCAGCCAAGCATTATGTTCCAACACCGGCAACGCCCACTCGAACTGAAAGAGGAGCCGCAACAGACCAAGCAAGGGCTTCAGAAGGGCTTGCTGCTCTAGGCGATGGGATTGTTTGAAGGCATTACCGGTCTTAGCACTTTCCTGCATTCCTGCTGCACATGAATTGGTGGTATCGTATTGAGATGTCCCTACGTCCACTTCGACGTTTAGTAAGGCACGGAGCACTTCCTCCATCTTTGGAGGGTTGTGACAGTGTTGAAGAATAGGCCCTTGTCCCTTCAATGAGAGATTGGCAATAAGAGTAAGAGGGGCCTAGCCTCAGTCCTTAGATCAGAGCAAGCAGGTCTGGTGCGCATAGCTGTTCTGGTGTGCATGTGGCACGTTCGAAAATTCTTTAGAAGACTCCCTTAGTCTCTTTCCTGGATCTGGATTCCTTCCCAATACGAGTGGCGAATGCGTGCACCTCCCTTCTTTGTTGCACAACCTCGACCGGCGGGGCGAGCGTTTACTCGCTAGCGGTATCCTTGCTTGGGTTTTTTTTGTTGTGGGATAGAACCCTTTAACGTCCCGGACTGCCCCAACCCCGAAGGGTCGTACTTGTCCGCTAGGACGCTCGCGCTCCTCAACGCCTACAGTCTTATAATCTGAGATCTATTTTAAGATTTCTTTCTTGGCCAAGGAGATGCACCGTAGACATTAAGATGCACACTGCCATCCCGATAAACAAGATGACTTCCAGAATGAGGGAGCAAACCAACTCCCTTATTCCGAAAGTAAACATATTTGTCGAGGATTCGGAACATGATACCAAACCTGAAAGTGGAAAGATCCACCTCAGGAACACGTGTGGATAAAGACAGGCGCATCATAGAAAGCGTCCACTTGTACACATGGGTCAAGAGCTACCATACAGTACCACTTCAAATACTCTAGATACATTTTCATCCAAGACCGGTATAACGACCATTCATTAAAGTCAGCCATACCGGGATGAGCGAAAAGCTGGTCAGGCGGCAATTGGAGATCCTTGGGATGATAATATTGTCTCAGGAACTCAATTACCTGACCTAGAATATGAGGGTGAATAACTTCACCAAGAAGCACTGCAGCCCAAAGATGAAATGGTAAACAACCATGTAATCTCATACCGAGGAGCCTCAGAGCACGCTTACCGTGCTTCCTAGAAGTCCCAGGACGCGACGAAGCCTTGAAACCCAACCCCGCGAGTCTCAATAAAGTAGACTGACGAAGAGCTGACACCATGGGCCCAGAAGTCTCAATGCGCCATGCTTTTCGGGAACACGGTCTCAGATTGACTAGCTAAGGAAGGCAGGGTAGGTTTCGTATAGTTGATCACGGCTGCATTTAGGACGGAGATTTACCTTTAAAGCCGGTAGGCTAAGAACCGCGGATTACTCTCTTTCAGAAGAGCAGAAGAAAAACATTCAAGAATTTGTTAAATGAATTTGATCTTAACCCTTAGGAAAAGATTCACCATTCATTTCCCTTTCCTTGCCGCAACCTATCCCAGGTTGGCTACCTTTCCCTTGCGAAATTCCAGGGGACTCTTTTAGGCGTAAGGAAGATTTCTGATTCACCGCTTGGACCTAAAAACAATCTACTACAGGTCTTCCTATTCTGCGGGTATTGTGATTTCTTGGATCTTATCGATCTATGCCCTTTTGGTCTATGGGCTTTCCTTTCCCTCTTTTCCGCTTTTCTTTCAACTCATTTCTCAGGTAAGCTTCATGTCAGTCTGACTAAGGTAAGGGGGGAAGACCTCATTCCTAGATTCATATCTATTCGTCTTAGCCCTTCTTCGGCGATTCAATCCGACCCCCTTCATCATTTTCTTTTTCGCATCTAAGAGCTGATCTTGCAACAGGAAGTTCAGTGTGATAACAAGCGATTTGTGATCAATAAGAAGTACCACCGGATTCTGTACCAATCAGTCTTGGATCCTAACCTTAGACAGTTTCATTTGGTTATGAAGGAAAGGCTTTATCCCGAGCCTTAAGGTCAGGTCATTGATGCCAAAAAAACGGGCACCCTTACTTAAGGGGGGGCTCAACCCTTAGCTTTCCTCTATCAAGCACTCTTCTAAAGCTGTCTTCAAGCCCTCATATTCAACTCGCTGCCTCATCCACATAGCATGAACTCGCTCGAAGTGCTTTCTCCTACTATGGTCGAGTTTACCAAGAACTCTAAGCACCTAGCTAACGTTGAGAAAGGTTTATTTCAAATTTCATATGGACTGCGATACAGCCTTGATATACGAAGGCTGTAATTTCAATTCAATAAATTCAAATTCCTGATTGAGATAGGACTAAGATCCACACTCAAACCCCTGCCTCGGAATCGCTTAGAAAACTCGGCAGAACCGTTCTCAGAAATGATGGACTTTTGATAACTTATTGAAAGCCCCCATTTTTGGAAAGCAGATTCATAGATCGCTTCCACATCCCGATCGGTGATAACAACACCATCACCGAGTCCTGCATACCTTGAAAATCGCTTTCCAGGATGTACGTGTTTCGCGTACCACCATATCCAAATATGATGAGAAAGCGCAAATAATGGCCACGAAGAATGATACCCGAGGGGTTGTCCCGCGACGAAGGATAGCGTTGAATTTTACAAAAGGCACCTCGAATATGTTCCACACAAGTGCTGAATTAACAAGACTGCTCGCGAACGACTCATCGAACATCACTTGAAACATCTCGAAAAGCAAGACGTGAGGGCCACCTGGAATTTCAGTTGCCGACTTCAAATCGAAAGAGTAAGAGTGATGCTCGCCTACTAAGCGATCCAGAGGACGTGTTTGGCTAAACGTCCCATCTTCTGGAATGATTGACAACACTTTCATCAACTAGTCATGGAATGGGCGAAGCAGCCTTTGTATCACATAATTCCCAATGGGAAAGATGCGCCTTTTCCCCCCTCCTTCAATAGAAGAACTTAGTCGGCCATGGACTAAAGGCGGAGGACCTACCATTTCAGGATAGTAAACATCTGCCAAGAACTCTGACTGATCAAAATCTGTTAATTCGCTCATTCTTCTCATCAAATGCGTATCTAATCCTAGGTAGCCATAAGCTACCTTGGGACAAGTTGCCCGGAGCACCGACATCGGCTTTAGGCCTCTGCATGGACTCTCTACCGGCTGTCTCCAGAGAATGGAAGGATAACAGCTCCACAATCTGACAAGGGAGGCGAGACCTAAGTTTGGCAGGGACCCTTATTCTAGGCCATATCTCCCACTATCTTCATAGATGGAAGGGCCTTCAAAGTCGAATCCCTTGGAAAACAGGGATTGATGAAACCCAGGGAATGTATCTATCGATGAGAGATCGGAATTTTTCCTTAATATCAAAAAACGATAGACACAACAGATCCTTCATCGCGCATAGGTGAAACTATGCTCTTAAACACTGACCGATCAATTCGTTTAGCTAAACGAATGATTTTAGCCAGAGAAAGAAAAAGATGTGCGAAAAATAAGATCCGCCCTCTTCCTCTCCCTTACGGTTTCCTTTCTTTTATATTTATATATAGTAAATGTCTATGGAAAGAAGGAATGATACGAGGGAACCCGGATCGCGTTAAGGATATAGGAACAGGAAGTATAGAAGAAGCTTCCTTGACACCGCCGTATGCTTTCTATGAAAAACGCGGTAACGAAGGCCGAATGTGCTTGATCCGGTCCGGCCGGCTCGCATTCCGAAGGGGTAGGAAGCTACAGACGGGTAAGCAAGAAAAAAAGAAGACGGGCAAGCGAAGAAAATTTTCTATGTTTAAAGCGTGCTAACTGATGAAAAACGTAAGGGCAGATGAATATAACTAACTGAAAGAAAGTCTAACGAAGGAGTATATAGTAAACTCTAAAAAATATCTTTCCGCATTAAGGCACCAACTCACCCCTGCTCATTATTCATTAAGTCTACAAGGTTATATATAACCTATTTTCAAAAAGTAGATGACCTTATATTTCGTATATGGTAACGAATATATTCATTAAGAAAGGAATTAGGCTTAATGAATATTCGCTCAATCAAACTCCAGTTGGCCAAATAGTCTAAATGTGCTTGAAGAGAGTTCACCCTCTATGTTCCTGAACTGAAAGGAATGCATTTCTTTTTATTAGCTTTCACATTCGGTCAAATGGCACATTCGGAAAGTTTGAAATGAAAGTCTGTGATGCTTGCCAGCTAATGTGTGCAGGCTTTGAGTAGTGTACCTGTCGCATTGGGCAGGAGCTCTTTCTTGGCGAGAATCTTCAGTCCCTTCTCACTTAGGTGGCCAAGTCTTTTGTGCCACAACTCAGTGGAGTGATCATGTTCAGCTGCATTCACCTCTCCTTTGCAGTCCTTGGCTTGGGTTCTGTAGAGGGTCTTTCTTTTCTTTCCCTTGGCTAGCAACATCGAGCCTCCGCTAAGCTTCCATTGACCTCCAGCAAAGTTGTTGATATACCCTTCATCATCGTTGGTGCCAGCGGAGATCAAGTTGAGACGAAGATCAGGAATATGTCTCACATCCTTAAGCAGCAACTTGCATCCAAGGTTACTTTACAACAAAATATCTCCAAGAACTTTAGACTCGGATTTCTTTCCCTAAAACAAGTACCCGGTCAGTCTAAGTGGTAAAAAGACCTCTACGTGGTCGGAAATGGTATGAAGCAGCAGTGTCTAGAACCCAAGTGGAGTCCTGATATAGAGCATGTTGCCCCATTGGATTGGCATCCTCACACAAGACAAAGACTTCACCATCAGTAGCAAGCGCAGCAGTCTTTTCTTTTGCTGGATTCTCTTTCTTTCAGAACCTTAAGTTCATCAAGTACGGAACCCTAAGGGTAAGTGTAGGCATCCAGGAGTTTTCTAAGTGGCCTACTTTCTCCTTTTGTTGTGTGTGTAAGTGGATTCTTGCTTTGACTGTGTCCCTTCTGAATTCAAGTAAGCTTTTTTCTCTCTTCCCTGGGTATGTCAATGCTGCCCATTAGCTCTCCTCAGCGAGTTCATGCCTTTCCTCTTGTATAACCATTCCCTACGCCCGCAGGACGTATTCCGTCTAAGCGAGGGTAAAAGGTGTAGAAGCATTTGACTATGGCATGGTGTAAGGACCATTGCTGCATCGGCTTATTCGTCGGAGGTCTATCTTCTTTTTGCTTGATCTTTTGTATCCCGCCGAATCATTTTTTCTTTGTTTGCTCAGTGACTCCTATCCTTTAGTGAAAAAAGGGCCATTGACTTTGTCTCTCTCTTGGTCTGGTCTCATTCCAGTAGTCTTATATCGAGGGACTCTTGTGAATATCCCCGGCCGTGAGTGGGCTTGCAGGTGTGTAATCCTTCCCGTAGCCTCTTCTTTTGTCTGACTTCTGTGTGTTACGTTGTCCCGACCTCCGTTTTGGGCTGGTCGTTTGTTTTAGACCGATCATTGGAGTAGTAAACTTACCCTTCCGGTAGGGTGTCTATCTTTAATGGCAACGTAACGGCTTGTGAGTGAGCCTCATGGTAAGCCGAGGAACCCCTCCTTTTGTAGCTTGAAGCTGCTTAATCGCTATGCCCCTTTTGGATTTCAAAAAGACAACTCCTTTGCGTCTCAGCTACCTCTGTGGATTGTGAATACCTCCCAACAGTTTCAGGCTCTACTGCCTTGTCGTCTGTTATAGCCGCTTCATCTGATTATCCGGTTGAACCTGCGGATTCTGAAGTGTGTCACATCCTATTACCGCAAATAAGGACAGAACTCTTTTTTATATACATCATTCTCTGTCGGAAATATCTACTTTTAGTGAACTAACCTGGTATGACCCTTCGTTTCTTCTCTTATCTGCTAAAGATTCAAATCGTCTTCTCGGACATTTTCTATTTAATAGAAACCCCTTCTTGCTCTTAGAGCATTAGAAATGGAATCCCGATATTGCCCCCATGTCAGTTGCTTCTGTCTTCTGATTCCCTTTCAGAACCTATTCTTGCTAGACTCGGCATCAAGACTAGTTGTCTTTCAAAGGCATTTGGACATTATCCCATTTTCACGTAAAAGCAGATAAGAAGTCTCGTCTTCATCCTATTGTGATGTCATCTCTATTAAAACCTTCTATTCCTATGGCTTTTGTCTTCCAACCATCTAAGACCAGATTCAATAGCAGCCCCTTCTCTCTTGTTTTCATCCGATCTATCATCTCGGAGCAAGTAGAATATAGTATGAGAAGACGATGGAAAGTGCGGTAGTGGAATGGGAGAAGTGTTCTACCGTTTGTTGAATTGTGAATCGAATCGTCTCTTGCAAGACATGCGGAATATAGTTTGTGTTCAGTGACTAGCCTTTCTCTTGTTGTTGTCGAGTGCCTGCAGCTTGACTTCTTTCTTCCACATAGGCCTCGCTTGATGTGGCAAACTAGACTGAAGTTGAAAAAATCTTCGGTATCTTAAGTATCTCCTGGAAAAGGTATTTGATATGCCTTTAATAGACATCCTCTTTTTTCTGCCTATGAAGATGCGGATGGGGCCGGTTCACCGACAGACGGATAGGAGGTCTACGACTGGATACAGCACATTTTTCTTTTTAGGTGGAAATCTTGTGACGTGGAAGAGTCAGAAGCAAACAGTTGTCGCACGGTCGAATGCAGAAGCAGAGTATAGAGCAATGGCTCACACCGCTTGTGAGCTTATTTGGCTTCAAACCTTACCATTAGTCTCTGGTCCCCTGCTGTGGTGATGTCAGAATTTTCACCTATTTGTCTACCCGGGAAGTATAGATTCGCCGTCAGACACAGTAGGGGGGCCGATTCATTCTCACTACTGGCATTCGCATACGCACCCACCCTTTCCTCCCCAAGGCCCAGAGACTGGACGAGTAGCCACTGTTCACCACGGATCGTCGAAAGCATGCACTATAGGGGCAGGTACAGCCCTCACCTTGTCACCAACCAGAGTGAGAGTTCGAGAAAAACAGAACCGAGTACGGATTACAGCGGGAACGGGACCCATGGGAGGGAGAAAGACGGTTGGTGTAAGTGAGAGGGTAGTGTTAAGGCACGACGATCCGCTGCAAGAGCAGTAAGAAGTCATGGTGGTTAAGAGTGCGGCGAGAACTGGAACTATGATCCGCATTAGGTGCGCCAGAGAACTGTAAGTAGAACCGAACTAGAGACCGAGATCAATAACCACCAACGGCAGATGCAGATGCAAATCCATAACCGGTGAATAAATGGACCCACGGTTGAAGCATCCGTTGGAACCTATTGACCTATCTATAACTGACGCTAATAGGAAAGCTAAGACAGGTGGTGGCCAGGATGCTGCCTATATTGCCTGCCTATGCCCCTGTTTATAGGAGTGGGGGTGCTCCCGCTACCTCCGTGGGGTAACCCTGAAAAAGGTAAACACCTGAGTCAACTGGTTATTCAGTGAAGCGGGGTCCCTAGATCTACGAACCCATTGGGCCAGTGCGATTGTACTTTTAACCGAACTCCATTCAATCTTTATCAACTCCCCCGTATGGATGGGCCCTACTTCTTGCCATTTTTGTCTATGTCTCTGCCACTGATGGATCCCGATCTATAAATGGAAGGGAAGGGATCCTGTTGGGCGAAGTGATGACTCTAGAAATGGGAGGGACGCTACGGGCTCTCGAACTGCTGTTCCCACCTCTGGACCTGCCTCTACTCTGGTGGGTACTGATGCTATTGCTGAAGCTTCCGGCTCTCCCCCGGCTCCTACCCTGCCTGCTAGCGAGGGGTTCCTCCACTCTTCTGGTAACATGAAA